>JAZHYW010030931.1:0-25158 GCA_037355805.1 Ixodes ricinus | reverse complement strand
TACTGGGACTCTCAAAGCAACCTGGAGAAGAAAACGGTGCCTAGAGGGGCTGACACGCCCCCAAAAGTTATTTTAGATTTTTTTGGTGGTCGATTTATTATGGAGTCAAAAAACTACCAAATGAATATTTTTCTGCAGAGCACATATATATTTAATATTAAAGCCGAAAAACTCAATTGATCGAATCCGAAACTGAATCCGAAACACGAGCACCGAAACTCATGGCTGGAAGTCACGTGGCTACTCCCGAGCACGTTTTGTTTTTTTCCCCGCTTCTTCGGCGTGCGAAGCAGACAACGGCGAAGTTGAGTGCACCGTTTGTCTTGAAATTGCTTCACTCTTATATCCCTTCCGCTCGATGTTCTGCGGTTGGTACGTCGCAGTACCTGACAAACGGCGAAGGCGACGATCCCAATGAGCCAATAAGCGTGCGGAGGGAGATACATGATTACACTCTATCGTTATAGTTGCGCCCAGCGCTGTGAAGGTCACGGGCTTGAGAACGAGGGAAAGCTGCTCTTGGATGAGTTTGTGTGATTCGCTCATCTCCTAGGGGGAGAAAATCGACCTTTGGGAAGTACAAAAAGAGAAAAAAAAGAAAAGGGCCCGGTGAGGTGGAAGTTTCGCCCCTTTTCTTTAACTCCTTGGGTTACGTTCTCGCCCCTGTACCTTTTGTATCAGGGCTGTCACGTGCTTCGCTTCCGTCAGTCTGATTGGCTAGAAAGGGAGGTGGCGTTCGCTCATTGCCAAGTTACGGTAAGACGAAATATAGATGGCAGTTACAGGTGAATAAATTCTTCGCAGGAGTAGTAAAGCAATTCAATAAAGCTTGGGTTTGGGCTAGTTGATTTATTGTATTTTTTGTTCTGCGCTGCTAAATTTTACAATCCAGGACGAACAAGGACGATACTCACACACGAAAGGCGCATATGCGTTTTTTGTGTGTGAGTGTCGTCCTTGTTCGTCCTAGATTGTAAAATTTAGCCGCGCAGAACAAAAAATAGCAGTAAAGCAGTTTTTTATGTTACAGTCAGAACACGAAATGACAAAATTGTGAAAGATAATAGATATTTCTGAAATAAAAAATGACTAAGGTGATATAAGCGTCACCCTCGTTTAGAAACGTTTTAGATGCGGAGCATCTCTTGCTCGGGTCTATGTCCCGCGGCGTCGTAGTCCGCACTCGCACTACGCACGCGCAACTCTCCTTCCCTCTCTCCAACAGCTGCGCGTTACTCTCTCCGCTCTCTCTCTCTACCAGCTGCGTGCACTGCGCGTTCGTTCGCTTCTACTCACACCGCGCGCGCACGCGCAACTCTCCTCCTCTAGTCTCCTCTCCTTCAAGTGTGAAAAAAATAAACGGCGAGCGGCGAGCGTTCCAAGTTTCTCTGCCGCGAGCCGCGACGAAGGCTCGCGTAGGGGGTACCGCTAGGGCAGTCGGTGGCGCCATCTCTCGACGTCAGCACGCAACTGACTCTTTCCTCGGAACCAACACGATGCTCCGCATCACCCCATAGTTCCCCTCGGGAAGATGGTGTAATTTTTTTAACTATTACTTCTCTAAACCTTCCTCAACCTTATCTCGAAGTTTTTCGAACCAGCCCTGGATATGGGTCCTGAGCCTTCGCTATGCGTCATGGCAGTGATATATCTTTGCGTCACCGTCTTTTTTTAGTTCTCGCTGCGCCAAAAAGGAAATGAGAGTCCTGTTCAGATGTTGATGAATATGACGCAATCCTTGGGCGCCCACAACTATTGACGTAATCGCGGGACAGCCCGAAATGAAGGGTGTGCGACGAAGTTCCGTCCTCGCCTAACGAGCGCCTAAAATTGCCGCAAGACTCGACCGTCAACGCTGTCATACTGCTGCGCCCGGTAAAGGCTGTAGTGTTTCGGACAGGAGTTTCTCTTCTTGCGTCAGCACGGGCCTCAATTTTAAACTCGCTATTTGCCCGTCCTGCCCAGGAATGTACTTCATAGTCTAAAGTCGCCTAAAGAAAAGAGCAGCGACGTTATAAGCATCGTTTCTTTGAAAGTACTTTTTCCTCGCTCAGAGTGTAGCTGAGATCTGGCGTGTGTTCAGGTCCGCTTTATGGAACAGAAACCGACACTAGGTTTGTTAGGCAACTCGCATTGCAAGTTTCGTCCGGAAGATACAAACAGCGCGTCGGCAAAAAATCAGGCTTGGCAAATTGACGTGCTCCCCAGTCAATGCCAACTTAAGAAACGCAAGTAGATGTTACAGGTCCTCAGCATCTTACTATGGCAAAGCAAAGAAGCCTCCACACGGCAAGCAACGCCCTACGTTTCTGAAGTCGTCCGTCCCTGTAGACCAACTCAACTCACTGACGTCACGCCACTGCGGTGGCGCTGCTGTTTATACTGCGCATGCGCAAACGCTTCTCTCTTCCCGAATCTGTTTTCTGCGCGCGCGCAGTGCCCACACTTGGCATGGGCGAAGCGGGCTTGTTTGGAAACACTGTGTTGGTGTTTCCAAACAAAGTTTATGACAGCCTAAGGAACACGGGGCGTGCAGTCAGGATAATCTCTTGATTGGTGAGCAGACAATGCGATAGTGCCGTTCTCTTATTGGTTCATGAACCAATAAGAACATCGTAGAAAAAATCACGAAGCAGGCGGCGCGAAACATAGTTAGAGGCGGCCTACGTTGCTAACGTTGTCGGGTGACTTCAGTGTTTAGAATTAAAGTGTTATAGTGCAGTCTGAACAATCTATAGTGTGTTCACTTTGCTACAAAGAACTTGGGGAGAGCTAATCAATGCAATTTAGCAAAGGATTCGTGAATGTTTCCCGAAAAAGTAGAGGATTCATATTTGTTTTGTTGTTTGAATGTGCATGAGGGCTACTCCTAGCGGTGTCCAGGTTTTCGAAATTATGGTTTCTAGTAGGAAAGTTACGTTCGATTTTTTTTTCTATTACAACGGTTGTATTTGTATTCTTGTGGGTTTCCGTGGGTCGATGTTTTCAAAATAAATATTCTGGAAAGCTCATCCAACTTCAAGATACAATAACCTTGTTTTCTAGAATTAAATAATAATCACGACCGGGAGGAATAATTGTTCTTTAAGCTTACGCTAGATTGCGCAACTGTTAATGACATGGGACTTATGGTGATAGCCTATCGAAGTACCTATGAGCAAAGATGCTTCCGTTCAGCTTATTGACTACAGAGATTGCACAAATGGTAATGTGATATTCGAGGAAAAGTAATACATATCAATCCATAATGTTTAACAGAAATATATTTTTCCATCTTTTAACCGTAAAACAAAACACGCTAAAAACGTTCAAAATATTTAGATTTCACGGACGGTGAAGCGACATCCATAACGCATCAATATTTGACAAAAAGTAGAATGTCTTGAGGTACCTCACTAGTTTCCCAACTAAATAAAAACACATAGATCTTGACTGTATTTTTCATATCCGCAAAATGTCATTCATATCGAGCTTGACGCTAAGGAATAAATCAAAGACGGGTGTCAGATACCAGTGCAAGTGACGAACCGCGTCTAGACAGGAAACAATGCAACTGTATGACATTCTTTGCCTCAATGGCTCGAATGGACATTTACATCAAGTTTCCGTCTCGAAAAATCGCCAGGATGGGAAAAGACAATGCCAGCATTTTCACATGTCATCCATCAACATCCCACTTTTGTGGAAACAATACAAGCCACATTTCAATGTACACAATTTTTTTTTGCCTTCAAGTTGTATTGTATTGACATTTAAAAAAAATGTTCTTGTGCTAGGGCCCACGCCTTTCCTACACCAAAAATTTAGTAAATTGACACTTCGTTTCATTTGCGTCATTACGCCATTACGTGCTTCGTGTACGTTATTATTGTCATCACTCTCGCTTTGATGCAATTAAGTCCATCTGTAATATCAAGCTATTAATATGCAGTCTTCTTTTTATTCATTCATCAGCTGCAGGAGTGAGAGTAACCAAAATTCACTTAGATACTTCTTCTCATGATTTATCAAAAAATGTGTTTGCAGTCTTATTTTGTTACCACCTACTAACACGTCCTTACTGAAAGTAATGAAGCGGGTATAATTTCTAGTTCACAAAAGCGATGTCCTTTTTCCTCTGTTTATTATTATATGTTCATTACTTGTCAAGAAGAGCTGCTGCTAGTTATTATATTATCTTAAGTGGCGATGGGAGACCAAACGTAACAGGAAGCGGAAGCGAAGGGCCTTGCTTTCAAAGCACAGCTTTTGCACCCGATAGATTTTTTCTCACCATCAGCGGCTCCGAGATAATCAAGTGTCCGTTTGCCCTGCACTCTATGTCGCTTCGCAGTTATTGGCATTAACCGGCATATCCCGCGTGAGTATAGACCGGAAATATTTGCACCAACATTAAACGGGCCTATAAGTATAACGCCGAACGCACACTTCATATGGCTGAAGAAAACACATTTAATGAAGCGTGGCACGCAGAGATAAAATGTCGTCCAACCACCGACTTAGGAGGAAGAGGGAGCTATAGCCACGGGCAGATTGCGTCTGTCACACCGTCTCCATATATGTAATCTCCGGCGCTGGTCCGCAAAGCAGGCGCTCAATGGCCCAGTTTCTCGGCAGCGGCCGTTACTTGGGTCCGGATCATTGACTGGCAGACGCAGAGGGGCAACGTCTTTAACGAGGGTACCTCGGACGCCAACGAGATTTCCAAATCCTGGGTTCCCCCAGGATTGAGGCCAAGCAGAAGAGCCCCGTTGTTGATGAAGGGTTGAGGGTGGGTAATAGGATGATGCCGCGGCCAGGGTGCGACCCTTAGGGCATGTAGGCTGAAAGCTGGCGTCATATAGTCATTTGTCTCAATTGTTGAGAACCAAGGGTGTTATGTGTGTAGTGTTAAGATGTGGAAGCGGTGTGTAGTTTTCTGGGCCTGCGGTTGAACGTTTTTTGGCTATCGCAAATAGGATCAGAGGGTATATTTGTAAACAAGAACCCCTGTTTGTTTAAACTTTTGCGGTAAATCGTTCAAACAATATCTGGTATTCTGGTGTTTTTGAGTATAATGAATGATATCTGAATCACTTTATTTACAAACTTATTCCAGTTTGATTGATTGCAAAAAAGAAATCGCAAGGCTTTTTATATTTATATTAAAAAAATCAATTTCTACATGCTTTAGCCAACCAACGTTTTATTGAAAGAATTGCCAGAACACATAAAGCGCAGTCGTTCACCTTGATTTCCAAAAATTTCCCGATTGAAATATATGAGAAAGTATTATTTCAAAACTGCAGCTTTGCAAAGATCCGTGACTCCGGCATCTGTATTTTCAGATGCAAATAAATTATTTGATCTGATTTGATAAAATGATGAAATGAATCATAAAACATCCTCACTGGCATGTTGTATGATTCACGATGGCAATTGTACATTCCACAGAAGAGCTACGTACATAGCATATGCATATTTAATAACAATGCAGAAAGAGGAACAGAAAAAAGAAAAAAGACTAACGGATAAATCATCGCACCTTGCCTGCCTGAAAAAAAAAAAAAATCTTCAGGAGGTTTTTATATACAGATGGGACAAAGGTTAGAAAAATAAAGAAAATGAAAAAAAAGACCGCTGCATTGAGAAACCGAAATTGTATGGTGTGTATAAGGAAGCGTTGAACTAATTTATTCAATATTTTAAGTAAAATATAATTGTTTTTTTTAAAAGTATAAAATGATAAAAATCTTTTCTTTCGATGAAAGGCGAAATTAATCGTTCCACGTCTTTCAGAGTTGCGACATTTAAAGCTTTGTCCTTTTGCATTAAGTACCTAAAACATAGGTACTCTGCGTTAAAAAAACAAAAAAACACGTTTACTTTTTCGTTGAAGCCCAGGGCACTTTCTTAGCAATTTCTTACTTAATGAAATCACTTCTTGCTGAAAAAAGAGACCACGCATGCCTGCGTCTACTTCACGCCCTGAAGAGTTCTCTCCTCATGATACATTAAAAAGAATTCTTAACAGGTAAAAGTGGTCGTAAAAAGGTAAAGTCGACATGCCACGATGAGGAGAATAATACTTCCGTCCCAGATCTGGTTTGGCCAGAGTCGTGTTTTGCTTTGCCGTCGAACTTTCAAGCGTTGCTCTACAATGAGAGGCAGCTTCAATCAGCCTCGAGGGGATTTACGATCCCTGTGGGCTTTCAATATTTACAATAGGCCTTTCTTTAACGTGATTTTCGAAAGGTGAGATGCTTCGGTGGCGAATTTAGGACTAGAAGTTTCGCCCCTCTTTTAAGTCAGCTGAAAGCAAACAATGGTCGCGTTAAGTTAACGCGCTCTAGAGCGCCCCAGCGCTCAGAGTGCACTCCAGCTAAACTTAACGACATTGTCTCATATCCAGTGCACGGTGGCGGAGCGCGCTCCGCGGGCTCCGTCGTCGAAGATGGTGCGCGAGAGCTCGAACAGGTTTGTTTTCGGTAAGATGACGGCATTTCCGCTCTCGCGGCTAGTCTCGCAGTGGTCTCACGCGTCTCGCGTTCTATTCTCGCGCCCGCTTGGATACGTGGATCCTTTGACGGCGATCACCTGGAAGCTCGTGCAATCCTTCCATCATCGTGGTAAATTAAAAAAAAATACTGGTGTAAGCAGGTTTGCATGCATTTTTCAAATGCATGTCGAAGTTCCTCATGTACCTAAGTTTTATTTCAGGATCAGGCGAGCCGAGGAATTTGGCCATTCAACCGTCATTCTTTAGGGCTTTTGGGAAGTCAGAAGACGTTCGGCGTACCTTTAATCGCCGCGCCAACAGCGTGCAGCACAAACGCAAGCTCTTGCGTTTGACGCCGTCTCTGAGCATTTATTTCGCCGAAGTCGTCGTCGAACAAACACTTAACGAGTTTCGACGTGACGGGAGCCATGTTTGAGCGCGCGCCGAAAAGCCGGAACCGGAAACATTAAACATTTGCGTCAGATGGCGCCTCGGTACGAAAACAAAAGTTCGGTCGTTAAATATACGCTCCGAAGCCGCGCGCTCGAGCGCAAATGTCCGGAGTCTGGAGCTCACTAACTTAACGCGCCCAATGTGTTCTCTGCATTGCACCAAATAGCTTAATTTACTTTTTTCTTTTATAAATGCGTACCATTGCGTGCCCAGAAAACGTGGCAGAACGTTCCTATTGTTTAAATAATGTATTTAAAACCAATAACGTCAAAGTGCCGATATACACCAGCACTTCAACGACTGCGATTTTTCAATTCTCTTTGAATGGATTGTTGGGGATAAGGTTCGCTCCTACCTTTCTAAACACACTTAGAGAAGTACAAAATGATTCGAAATGCCTCTCACCTGGTTAACTGACTTCAACGTATTCGCACAAAAGCGAAATTATGTAGGTTTTAATATATACAAAAATACTCAACAATCAATATGATGAGTCACCCGGCTACTTTAGGAGCGTATTCTCAAGAGCAGTTTCGAGCGAAATATAGATACCATCCTCACATCAAATATAAAAATACTTATACTTTGCATCAGAAGGGTGCCGCACCACCTTCTAATTGAGGTTTATCGCTGCGTTTTTTTTTATTGTTTAGTCTTTGGAATTTGGAAGAATGAATGTTTGGAAGGTTGAAAAGAACTGGGCCGACGTCCAACTCTAGGAGAATGAAGGCAGAAATGCTTATAAAGGCATTGACCATTTATCTTTCAGACCAGGACAATCGAACTCAAAGTGCTCCCCTGAGTGAGAGCTTGGTGTTTAAAAGCAGGACACGGTTTATAAAGACTGCTCATGTCCGCATCAGTGGACATTAAAAAGGTGGAAGGAGGCTATTTTTTTTCTTGTAATTATGAAGGCGTAGTCTTTCTCTTTTTTCAATTTCTCCTTTTGCTTTAAGGGAAAAAGAAAACTTACCTCTGTGTCCCAAAACTGTTTCTAATACAACTGCGGCCATCCGTCACGTAACAATGTTCTTTCCTCCGAAATAAAACGTGATTAGTTTTATTATGATTGGCGTATTTCTTTGTTACAGCAGGCACAAAGTGCAGACATTTTGTGCGTGTCTTGCAATGTTCTCAACTAATTGGGAGACCATTTGTGCGCTAACTACGGTGCATCAAATTACCTCTCAGTTCATAAAAACTAAAGCATCTACTTGAGCTATAGACACATCGATTATAAAGAAACTGTATTTCCCCAGTATACGCGTGTACACAATCGCTGCGATCGACAAAAACCAGCGATTTACGGAAATAACGTCAACGCGAGAACATTTTTAATGTGAAGATCGCATTTTTGCGTAGAATAATTTTATTGTCCTTGCTATTTGCTACATTTTCCTGTAGGACGAGGGAATTGGCTGTATGTGCGTTCTGGTGAAGAATAGACGTGCGGGCGTTGTTCGTAAACAGTTCGCTTGTTATTCGAGGAAATACGGTAATTTCGCTACTGGTTACGACTACACGGTCTGCGTAATAAAACCACCGTATTTTTAAGCAAAAAGAGGCGATTATCTCGTTGGGTTCGTGGTGTGCGGCGTCTTGACGAATCTTATTACGAGCGATTCAAGAAGTTGTTTAAATCTAAAATAAAAGTAAACTGAACGGGAGTTGGAAAATTCGTTTCGCCAGCATTACGTTTCACTTTGTTTTATAGTTTAATGACATAATTTTTACAGTTAGGAACATATTTGAAAGAGACGTGCAAATGCTTAATTTTTTAAAAAGTAAATATGTAATTATTGAATGTGTATATGTGAGGAGAAAAGAAGAAGAGGTAAAAAAAAAGAAGAAGCAGCGTGAGGCAGGGTCGGTTTGGTGGCTTGAGACCAAAGACCCATGTGTACACCTGCAGACCTTTCGTCGCCTCTACCCAGGACTGCAGGGTCGCAAAGCACCATCATCGTATGAGTCGCCCGTGGACCAAGACAAGATAAAGGAAAGCGCAAGTCGGGGGGACATTCAGATTTGGGTACCGCGTCCGGGAAGTGGTGCGCAGAACTGATATATCGCATCATTGTGACTGAAGGCAGACTGGCTATCTACCGGAAACGCAAACTGTGTGTGCTTGTCTTTCATTATCCGTTTTTTCTTGGTACTTTGTAAATAACGATTTTTTACGACTAGCGGTCTCGTGTTCATTTTCTTATATCAGATCAAGAACTTGACAGCATACACCTCATATCTCACCATGAAACATGCTACCGGCCCTTCATCTTTTAGGTCGCGCGGTTTCCTCGAATTACAACACATGCAGTTTTGTATTTTTACATATATTGGCTGAAACATACTATTTATTTTAACTGAAAAGGTTAATAGCCGCGAATGTGGTTTCTACATAATAAGTTAGTATGATTGCCTAAAAAGACTGATTTTACACTGGTTGAGTGTAAAAGTTTGTAACACTAATGAAACTCAATATAATGCCAGTAAACGCCACCGAATTACAATACTTAACAATTATTCGCATAACAGTTTAGCTGCTGCGACAGCTACATATAAAAAAATGCGCCCATTCGATCAGGTCTGTTATTATAGAGATACAAATATTAAAAATTGTTGCCTGTTATTTTTATGCGATGTGCAAAAGCAGCATTATCAGAAGAAACAAATATGTATCCTGGTCAAGCCCCGCAAATCTAGATTATACAAGAGTAATCAGATGTTAGGACCTCTAATAGGACTGTTGCTAAAACTAACATCATGCAATGCTGACACCTCCCCAATGAATTCAGGATTTTGTTTTCTTTCAAGTGACTGTCAGATGTATTTGGTTGAACCTCGGAAATTTTTTAAGAGCCGTTTCTTCGTGATGAAACATGCGCTACAAAACAGAACTTGCCTTGCTAATAAATAATCAAAATACGCAAAATCACCGAACATTTGAAGCACGAAATAGACAAGATATATTGAAAAAGGAGCGTCATATATCGCATATATTTCTTACGTCAGACGTATTACAGCGACGTCCAACGCAGCAAAGCGGAACTTTGCACTCCCTATGATAAAAATAAATACTACGTTGCTCAACAATATTTTGGACAGAAATGTTTTTTAGTAGAAAAAAGAAAAAGTCAGAAATGAAACAACCCGAAAACCTCACTTTGCCTGTGCAGATGTAGACCCAGTGAGTTATGAAGCTAGTCTTATAACTTACTGTTTTGTACTTTTATTTTTTCTGTCATGTTCTCCCTTCTATGTGTTACTGTAGCGTGCAGTAGACCGCGTGTACTATATTGCTACCGGTCTCTTGTGGTGATAAATGTCTAAAATGCGACTGTCCAAACTAGAAAACAAAAAACCACGGGTTTAAGAGGGGAAAGGCAGAAGTTAGGAGGCGACGACTCCCGCAAAATGACCAGCTTGGCTGGATTTTGTGTGAGATTTCCCGGGTGTGAGCCAGTCTTTCTCCGCTGGAGTTCTGCCATACAATTATTGTGATTTTTAAAAATCTTTTTCAGGACTCATATTTTTTACAGTTGTCACGTAGAAGATTTGCGACAAAGCTTACTTTATTTTGCACTATTTTCAAAATAATATTAAGTGGTACATTCGAACAAAGAATACTGCACGAGCGTTATCAAATTTATTGCAGTACCCTGCGGATTGTTGAAGTTTGGCAGTGTTAATCTGTGATAAATATAGCAGAACTTGTTTTTTCCCGCACAACGTAAACCAAGAAGTTAGACATTTCAAATTGAAAAAAGTACAACTTACCCCTCCTCTATTTTGAAAAAAAAAGAATACACAGATGAGAGGGTAAAGAGCAGCTCTCCTACAAGATTATAATTTCAACACCATTTTGAAATAATACTTACTAAAGCTACTCTACTGCTCAAATTACTGATCTCTCACATGCTGAATGGAAGCTAGCACTATTCAGCTTGTGATACGTGGCACGCGTGGCCCGTGGATATTGATTGCCGTCTCTTCTTGAATAACTTCATCAGTCTGAGAACAGGGTCTGCCTTGTTGGCTTGTGGAGTGCTATAGGTTTAACACAATCGTACTCATACGTTTGAACTCTGCACACCAAACATATCGGGTAATGTCATATTCAGTGCAAAAACACAACTCTTGGGTACGTCATAAATCTCAGCAATGTCGTCGTGAAATGGCCATGGTTAAGTTAAAACCTATAAATAATTCAAGGTTTTAGTATAAACCATTTCAATCTAGCGTCCACGAGAAACACATGAAAAAAGTCCCCGAAGACATCCAACACACAAACAAACAATCCAACCACCCGAGTCCAGAATAAACAAACCACGAACGTCAGGTACAATCCTCCCGTCCACACTCTGCCGCCGTTATTGCGAGGGCCATTAGCGTTAATTGCAGTCAGCGCTCCGCCTGCTGAAGCAATACGAGAATACTTCAAATTTATGCGCGTATAAAGCAGTGACTTCCTCTAGATTCCCCTCGTATAGCGTGGATTCTATTCATGCTTCAAGGGGCTGGAACCCGGAATCCCGCTGATGGCATCGATCCAATTTCAGCTAGTTCAGTCCACCGTTCTAAGCAAAATGGTATGTTTAACAAACGAGATATCAGCCGCAGAGTTTAACAAGGTATTTTGAATTCTTCAATAATATCATTCATTTATGCATTTGTTTATTTTACGGGCCTTATCATGAACATAGTTTGATCGAGTGTAAACAATCCTGCCATTTTTGTCAAAAGCGTATCTTGCTTGTTTAGTCAAACCCATTGATAACGCGTTCCTAACTTAAAAGGGAATATAATTTTAATAAACTTAAAAATTAACGTCGGATCACATACAGTTAGTGGCAAAAACATTAACCCAGTCCTTATGATATCCTACACCGACAGTGGTTATTGGTGCTTGTAATAACGGCGTAATTTTACGTCGTTTCTAATTTCTAATTGACCTGTATAAGGTTCCAAAAACAAAGTCACTGATAGGGTAATTTTTGTTGTGGCCCTTTCTAACTTCATCGTTCATGGATTGTAGTTTCTTCAAGTCCAGTCCAACGTTCTTAAATCTGGTATATGTTCCAGTATAATGTTATAAGTTGGTGGGCGCACGGGAGCAGCGCAGTTAATACAACTCCTTTGCTTTTCCGAGCGTACGATGTGATTGCGATCACTAAAACTAACGACTCATCCTCGACAAAAAACAAAAATCGGCTTGAAAAAAAGCAAACTGCACGAAAGAAAAAAAATCTATAAATTGCATTCCAGCAGCAATAACCGTCATCTGAACCTATCATCAAAAGGTGTATGTTCCTCATGTTTTCAAAACTATATTTGGTATTGGCGCACTACCAGTGTAAACCAGATCTCAATTATACACTAACAAGGAGTGACAATCAATAGTCTTTAGAGTTCAAAAGTGGACACTTGAAACTGAGGATGTATTTACAATTCGCAAGTCAGTCGTGATATGTTTATTGGAACGCCCATGGTGCCTGAAGTCAGCGCGAATCGTACTACAAAAATGCCTTGGAAACTCGAAAACATCAGCTATGAATTAATATCAACAACGGAGATTCAGAACAAGATAACCAAACACGAAGAAGCGCAACAACTAAATAAATCAAGAAAATATAAACAATAACAAAAGCAAAATATAAGACACAAAAAAGCGATACATGGCGAAAGACGAAAACGTTACCTAAGATGCAGCAGAAGCAGCTTTATAATAGGGAACGCGCTGTGCCTGAGCGGAGAACAAACCCGGGAGAGGATTAGGAGGCAGAAGAGGTGGAGCATGCAAATGAACGGACGCACAAAGAGGAATATCGAGCTGAAAGAGGATATGTTGCTACGCCAAGGACAAGTGGTAGATGACGCAGCAGTTTCTTCAAAACAGCAACTGCGGATTAAGTTCACCATGTAGTTTGTTTAATACTTTTGTTGTGAGTAAGTTTGAGACGACAAAAGGTCTGAGTACCAACGCTCTCGCTTCGCTAAGCGCAAAAGTATTTTTCGCTTTTACGTTACTATTCTTTGTATTAGTTTCTTTTAACGGAGGTATCCAAGACCCTTGAACTATAACGAAAACATCGCAAAGGCTTAAATGAAACAAGGAATGGAGCGAAAATACATCTGTTTGAGTTCAAAGTCAAATTGAGAGCGTAATACAAAACGAAAAAAAATGTAGATTGGAGTGCTTGATCTTGTTGTGCGGTTGTGACGAAGGTATTAAAGTCAGTTTAGGGATCGTAATCCCCTTTGCATTGTTCATTCCAACATGAACAACGGAAAAGGGATTACGAACCCCAAGCTATTTCTAATACCCTCGTCACTTTATTTAATTTTTATGTCAACGTCATTTCGTCATTTAGTCAGTCACCATTCCCTACACATGACCTCGAGTCAAGGTAGCCGATAAAAACGAAATATTAAAAACGTTTGCTTTCTCTTTTTCGTTTTCTCTCTTTTTCTTTTATTTCAACATTATTGTTGAATCGGAGCCATACTGTTTTTTTGTTGTTGTTGTTGTTATTGTTTGCTTTGCTTAGTTTGAGAAGGATGTGTGGATCTTCGTTAGTGTTGGCTAACGTGCGGAGTTCACAGAAGAAGTTGTGCTTTCGCTCGAAACAAACTTAAACTTGTGCGTCCGCCAGTTCACCTTTTAAAGAATCACGAGTCAGACATTGCTTGGGTTTGCGGTTCTACGTTATTCGTCTTTAGCTTTATTTCAGGGGTCAGTGTTATACTTGGAACAGCGTGACTTTGCTCTTTAGTAGCAATGGCGATCGTTACGGTTTGTTTGGCAACCAGTAACTATTAATGCATTATATCTGTGCATTTTATTGTTTAATTGACGATTAAAAAATAATGCCTTTTTTATTTATATCTCTGAAAATAAACGACGCTTCCTTGCTTATCACGAAAGGCAGAAGTTGAAACTAACAAAGCATGTAATGCATATGAGAACTTAGATAGTGTTACGTTTCAGCAGTGACAAAGTCCACACAGTACCAAAAAAAAGTAGTCTGATGCAAGGTGTCCTTTTTTCCGTACAAGAAAAGAACATTTCACGTAAAACGAATAATAGTTATCGCTCTTAGAGTATTTTTTGCACTACCTGGATTTGCCCAAAACCATTCAAAGCCCTAGGCGTCAAGAATTATTAAAATTACTTATTTCATTGTAAAAAACATGCATAATATTGGCTTCTGTACAAAATAACAAAAAATAACTTGTTCAAAGTTGGTTCAAAACGTGTTTTTTTTTTTAAATCAAACAATGCATTATAATTAAGTCGCAGTTGGCAATACTGCAATTTTTGTTTACGGCCTTCGCAACGACTAGGCAGAACAAGTATATTTCTGTTTTGTTTTAGAGTTATAAACAAAAATACATAAAAACACCTTCCCCGTGGCATTAATATTTAAACGCACTGCAGCAACTTGATTCAATAATTCAGCGAATGTACAGATAAAATTTTTAATGACAAATTACCGGTTTGACAACAGCCATGGTTGTTGTTTGTCGCCGAAACGTTTAATATAAAATTGAAGCAAAATATTGTTGTTAGCCGCTCATGTGTTTACGTGTCAGGTGTGGGCTGTCAGCCTTGCAAATATAAGGCAAATATATAGTGATGTGTAACTTAACGCCGTCACACAATCTGGCCTTCATGGAGCGTTTAACGCTTTTGTAGTGGCTGTCTTGTAATCTGCCAAATCAATTTCAAACACATTTTATGAAACAAACCAAGAAGATTTTTAAATGACAAATCACCGCTTTGACAGTATCATTGGGTTGCTGTCTGCCAACGAACCTTTAAATTAAAATAGAATGTTGCTGTTCACCTCTGAAGTGTTTATATGCAGGTGTAGCCTGACAACTTTGAACATATAAGGCTATTCAGTGCACTATGTGTGTTTAGCACTTTTGTAGTGACTGTCTTTTAATCTGCCCCTCACTTTTGAACACACTGGTCACTTCGCAGCCACCAGTGCTAGCCAGTTCATATCTCTGCCGATTGGAGAAATATGTTCGTTCAATATGTCTATAATCTTGTGAGGACGTAGTGTTTTAAGTGAGGAGAACTCTACGTGTACATCAATATAAATTATAATAACTACGACGAGTAAATATATAGTAACAAAAATTCACAGGTGAAGGATTCCGAGTTAGGTAATTGTACAAATAATTTTGGTTGTACGGTAAGGTGCATAGAAAGCCAAAAATGTCTACTCGATTGTTTTTATTTACTTCCACGTCTGAACTAAGCAAATAAACTTATTGGCTGAGGCTCTGTAATACTACGATGATATTCTCTTCTATGTAAATATAAATCACACTTCAATTTCACGTTCTTCGTAATTGAAAATAAAGCAGGCAAATTGGACAATTCATCGCGGCAGAATCGAGTCCGAGCATATCCGCATGCTCCAGTGAAAGAAAATACTTCCAAAGCTGATGATTTTGACGGATGACAGTTTCCAATTTGCCCCTGTCTATCCCACTGGCACTAAAATGTGACGCGAGGCGGACATAACAAATGCAAGCTTTGTCTTTTATGATGGTTCAAAAATAAAATAAAAAAGTTAAATAAAAATAAAAACTTACAAAAACGAGGAGGATTTGTGCGGAAAACCATTTGAGAGCACAATATAGGGGCAAGTTCTCAAGAGCAGGGAGTATAATCCGATCTGCGGCATTAAGTACAGAGATTGAAGGCCTAAATAATAACATTCCTGCAGAGACCTGTCACATATTCACTGTCTTAATAGATAGGGGTTGTCTCGGCGACAACAAAGACGCACCGTGGTCTGCGCACCTAGCTCGAAGACTGGCGGTAAACAAACGACATTGCTATCTAAGAGGAAACGAGAGGAAGTGAAGGTGTTCTTCCCCCCCCCCCTCGCCCACGCCCCCAGGAGCGACCAGTGAGCCTGACACTACCAACTACAATAGCGCCGAACGCAGGCGAGTGCTCAATCACGGGGTGGGGTGGAAGGCTCTCGATACAAAATTGAGTTTGGTCGAAGCTCTAGATCCAACATGGACGCTTGCCTGGAGTGACCGCCAAAGGCTGTAGCTGGAAGGAGGAAACGCCGGCGGCTTCCAAGGAACCTAGGAATCGAATTAGGTTCTCAACACTGGGCTCTCTCAGATGCCCGCCTTCCGCAAAGGGAGATGGGTAGGGCTGAAAGTAGAATCCGTGCTGGCCCCAACCTCTGGTCTTCTTGAAGGAAGAAGTTTGTTTCGGAACGCTGCGTACCGAAACTCGTGGAAGTCTTTTGTTCGCGAGTCTGTTCACATTCTGTGCCGGTATTCGTGACTAGAACAAAATAAAAAAAATATTCGCGAAGGCTTGGGCCGCGATTTGTTTTGGTCTAAGGAACGTAGGTACTGCGTTAAAGGTGAACTGGGAAGGTATTATTATCGCTGTTGTATTATGTCTGGGGCATTAGGTAACACTGAAGAGGATGTTTTTCCTACTTTTTGGATGGCCTCGGGAGCAGGTTTATAGCTATTTTGTGAAGCAGACCAAAAGCCATTGTCGATTGCTTGAGGCTTTTGAAGAAAAAAACAAATAAATATATCTGGGTGATCTGCAAAGTTTATGAAGGAGGTCTGGGAGCGAGATTAATTATTAGCTGATTGACAGCTTTGTCCTAAATTGAATTTCGGAATCCTGTTGGCACGAACGGATGGCCTCACAGTTCTTGAGCTACTACAACTTACTGAAAGTCCTCTTGAACAAAATGTGTTTTTTTTTTCGTTGGTGCTGGTTTTGAAAGTGAGAATGGATAAGCTGATTAGTGGACACGTTGGTACACATTTTTGAGACAAATCGAAACTGCTGGTGTAGAAATTACAAATGTGTGCGGAATTTAGTGAAACCGACGAGTTTGGTATGTATCTTATTTCAAGAGCCGTTTCACGCTTACACTTCATCTAAACTGTTAAATGTTTTTGATGAATATGTTATTTAATATTTTGTCATTCTTAAAGCTTTTTTTATTTTTGTATTTTGTTTTGTATTCATGTATAACGTGTAACTAAATGTATTTTGTTAAACTTTCTGCCCAAATAACTGGCTTCAAGACCCCGACAAGCTGCTTTAACAGCTTTTTATCTTGCATACCTTTGCAATGTAAGACTGAATAAATAAAGCTGTGAATTTGAATATCGTTTCTATAGTTTGTCCCAACATACATAAACTTGCAGACAACGTTACCGAGAAATTCGGTAAATCAAGCTGCGATAAAAACGCAATGTCATGACGTTCGCTATCTTTGTACGGATTTTTTCACCGGCAAATTAAATCCAGTTTTCTGAAATACACCTTGACTTTGCTTTTTCAGTTGCAGCGTGTGTGTGTGTGTGTGTGTGTGCTGTGTGTGTGTGTGTGTGTGTGTGTGCGTGTCGTGTGCGTGTGCGTGTGTGTGTGTGTGTGCTGTGCGTGTGTGTGTGTGTGTGTGTGTGTGTGTGTGTGTGTGCGTGTGTCGTGTGCGTGTGTGTGTGTGCGTGTGTGTGTGTGTGTGTGTGTGTGTGTGTGTGTGTGTGTGTGTGTGTGTGTGTGTGTGTGTGTGTGTGTGTGTGTGTGTGTGTGTGTGTGTGTGTGTGTGTGTGTGTGTGTGTGTGTGCGCATCTGCTAGCCTCGACTGAGCTCAGATTAATATTGAAATGAAGTATGGTCTTGAAGCTTAGCAGAAAGCACAGCATGTTGTTTCGAAACAAAACAACTTTTGACGAACAAACAGTTAGCAAGTTGCGGAACGTACCCGCCAGAAATACCTAAGACATTTTTTTCGTCTACATAATGCCACTCAAAGTGACCATTTCTAAAAAGAATCTAAAAGACGAGGCCGGTACAAATTGAAAAAACAAATTGTTGCAACACTCTTCGCGCAACAAGTTTTTTTTGTGTACGTGTGTTCCTCTTGTTAATACAAATTTGCATGACCGGCGAACTGCGTAAGTTTTGGGTATACCTGCTGTTTTCGGATTACGCCAACGACACCCTGCCGGCATTTACGCCTGGTGAGTGCCCAGCGGTCCAAGGAAAGCTGGGAAGAAGTGACTTACCTGAAATTTATAGATTACAAATACAATTCGCCTTGTCAGGAACGGTAAAAGGTGATAACTGCGCAGTTATTTTTTATTTAAATGATACACTTGAGTCAGTGATAAAAAATAATTTTTGTCAGTTATGGCTTTTTGTAGATGACACAAGTGAAATATATGCATTGTTTCTGTGCCCCGAAAACCAACACTGTAATTTTTTGTATAGGGTAAAGCAACTCTAGCGTTACGGAATGAAGATCTAAAAAAAAGTGTTGAGCTCGATTTGGAAAAAAAATTAGTTTAGCTACAAGTGTAATATTCCCTTAGACAACTCAGTCGGTTGTTATCCTAGTTTTTTTAGTCAAAATAAATAAAATCTTTTCATACCTTGTTTCAATGTATTCGTAACAAAAGTGTCCAGTATGCGTTATGTACGTACCAAAATCCCACTTTCTATCCCGAAAAAAAAATAAAAACGAAACGATGTTTTTTTTATGATAGCTCGAAAATGGCCATTTGGATCAAACTACGCAAACAACGAACAAAAAAGAAATGAAGTTATCCTCGATATAATTTATCTTGAAAATTAATATGCAGAATAGCACCTACCTAAAGGATAATTTGTGAGCACCATCTTAGAAATAAGGGGTGTTGCTCTGCATATGTAACACCACAAAACTACATTTGTAAGTGCAGTCTACTGACATCGAGCTGGCGATACGAACTTTTACGAGCGGGTGGATAGCTTTGGATATAATGTACTAAATATCTGATGTGCGTTTCAAAGAGTAGAAAACTAAAACAATGAAGTTTCGCAGCAAAGCCAAAAAAACTTGATTGTCTTATTGTAGTTTTTGATGTCTACATTTGCTATTTTAATAAGTTGTATCGGTCTACTTTGAAAGTTGGTATCGTCGGTTCGACGTCTGTGGTCTGATCGTGTGAATTGTTGCTCTGTGGTGTTAGATATGGAACAAAGGGTGTACTCCTATACACCCCCTATTTCTTAAAGTGTAATATTGAGAATGCCGTGTAAAAAAATATTTTGGTATACGAAACCAAGAAAGACCACAACGACTGTAAGCACGGAAAGATGGCAGATCTAGATCTCGTATATCCATTAGGACTCTATACGGGTAAAGGCTAAGGTAGAGGAGGATATGAGAGCGCCCACATGGACGTCCCCACGCCGAGCTCTGGTCGGAGTGATTAGTGGCAAGACACGAAGCTAGCTGCCGTTTCTGTTCCTATTCGCTGTTCGCTAACGCGTTCGAACCTGAACGCCAAACGCCGAAGGCCAACGATCGGCTTTGGAATTCATTCGAGGATTGAGTAGAGACAAAACCTCCTAGATTGCCGTCTACTCACTAATCATATCAACCAGAGTTCGGTGTTCCAACGTCCCTGTCCACTCTCGTCGCCTTCTCTCCGTCAGTTTCAACTTCCATAGTCACTGAAAATGTGAGCGGGGAGGCTCTTTTTGAACGCTCGGCCTCGAACGCGCGTCCGTTGCCTTGCGTCATGGATTCCACTGCGCGTGCGCGTGCTCGAGGTGCACGAGAGGTCGAGGGGTTGTCGAAACTAGGAAGCTCGTACCGAAGGCTGGACAGCTGCAGCTCAGCCCCTGCCCTTCACAACTTGTCGGTGACTACAGATGAATGACTTGACGCCAGTCGAGAAACTTATTGCAGATTGGTCATCGGATTTAGACAAAGGCTGCGTCGCAGCAACCCTGTCCATTCTGTTCAGAGAAGAAGGAGGTCTTCTGATGAGTACGTTTTTTGTAGCTCGGGCCAGTAATAATTTTTCTGTTCTGTAATTAGCATAAACTGCTCTCTTTCCAGCAACTTAAAAAAAAAGTACGCCACAGTTTCTTTTTTTTTATATTGACAAGCTCGAGATCGAATTTTACCGAAGTAAAAAGAGGTGATATTAACGCTCAAAAATGTTTTATTGTCTCAGGCGAAAAAGGGGGACCTCAAAAAATAAAATAAAAAAGATAAAAAAGGTATTTTTCCCCCACGGTCTACTGATAAACCAGGCGTCTATATTTCTATCTACGAGGTCCAGTGCTGCGGTCTCGCGTAGGAACGAGCGTTGTTCCCAATTCGTCTATTTCCCCATTCCTTCCTTTGTTCTCTTCATCCATCCTATTGTTCCTGGATGCTATACGTTCGAATTAGCCGCGAGGGGACGCGGTGAATGTGGGCTACGGGTCGACCATTGTCCCTGGCCGCCTAGGGAACACGACAAGCATCCCGCGAGAATTCGCCGATTGATGACCACGCACGCGGAGAAAGGGAAGGCGAGGGACCGCGGCAAGCATTCTGCCTCCCTAACCTCCCTGTGTTTCAGGCTTATTTTGTGTTTTTATTGTTTTGGCTTGGGGATTTCGGTTTGCGAAGGAGCGATTCCCTAACACGAACACTCACAATCAACTGCGCTGTTGTCCTCGCTTTTCTACTCTGCTTTTGAACGTAGTTTTTATTGTCACCGTGTTTATTGGCATGCGGAGCTCCGGGGTTTGCATTCCTGCTAGGGTGTGGTAGGAAGAGAACACCGAGTGCGCTGCTCGGCTCCAGCAGAATTGTTTTGCCCGCGCACATTGTTTAGATTCAGGCGGGTTTCTGACAAAAAAAAAATAGCTTTACCCGTCTCATTACAATCAACCGGAAATGGTTTGTTGAGTTGTTTTTCAATGCCTGACAATTGTGCGGGCGTAATTGATTGATAAATTATATATGTTTTCTCTTAGCACGTTCTTCCTAAGATCGAATCTTGGTACCCAGAAAAGAGGGGTAGTTATAAGTCTGATCGCCTCACACTTAACTCTATACTAATTAATTTTATACATAAATTTATAGTTAACTACTCTGTACGTACATAACCTTTTTAGACGGCTAAAACAGGGCATATCTTTACGTGCCTACGTAAGTAAAAACGTTGTGGTTGTTTTTGTTTAATTCGGGTGCAATGGCTTCCCATACATGAGCGCCAGGCTTTGAAGTCGCTGTCGCTAAATGACACCTCAAGCTAAATTCTAAAAAAATAAGGTTTGTCCTATAGTCGTTGAGGCACCGCTTTAAAAGAATAGTGCACGACGCACAGGTTGTTAACTTTGAAAAGCACACGATAATGCCAAGATGACCAACATAAAATTGAAGAAGGAAATGTAAAAAAAAAGCATATCGAAAATCTAGGATGCAACCATAAAAGCCTACGCATATGCTTGTAAACACACCTCTAAGAAAAATAGTGAGGGGCATAACACAACCCCGTTATCGTTTAGAGCCCTTTCTGCAAGGTTTCTTAATGTGTGAACCTTTACAAGGGTTGAATTTACAAATTGACACGTTAATAATTGTTTCTCTCTCAAGGCGGATGTACAAGGAGCAATTACTTTTCGGCTTTTTCTACTTCTTGGTCCTCAAGTAAACGATAAGCCGTATAATTTTGTGGAAAATAATAAAAACAAAAAACCGAAAATTATTTATTTTTTACTTCATTTCAGTCGTGCGTTGAAGTTTATTTTGCTTGCTACGAGCGATGCAGAATATGTTTAAATATAATACAACTCACAAAAGTCCATTCGTTTAAATAAATAAAAGGATTTTCGTTTAAGTAATAAAAACAACGATATTTTAAACTTTACATCACCTATATTACTAGGCATCCTGGAGCGTTTAAGCATTTTGTAGTGAAATGTTTGTTGTTACGTATAGTGGAATTTGCGTTTTTCTATAATACATTATATCAACATAATAAGCCAAATCGGCAAACCGCCGACGTAGAAATTGAATGACAAAACATTCAACCAGAGTAGCACTAATATATACAACAAAAATGTATACACGGAAACGTTTTTTTTTCTTTTTTATGCAGCGGAAATCATATAGGCCGCAGAGAAGCGTGTCGTAGGAAAACTGTCACCTCATCAGGGTAGCTCCTCCCTTGGGCACAGGGCTTTCCTTGGAACATTTCCTCGCTCCTACTTTGTGTAAGCACTGAAGCCTACCGTTACGGTGTTTCCGAAATAGAAGCAGAATTGCAAAAGATTTTGTGCCCGTAGCTGAGTATGATGACAGAAGGTGGGAAAACAGCTTGAACAAAAAACACAAGGAAAACATTTCCCACCTTCCGTGAACATGTACCAACCGGCTTACTCAAACCAATGATTGGGTAGAATGCTCGTTCCTGGGTAGAGTATGCTTAAGAATCACGAGGATAGAACAAAAATCTATCTTAGATGAGTGACGAACTACGTATCACGTAAACATATAACACAAAGGACTGAAATGAGTGATAGGGCGCAGGCGAAAGGAGGTCGGCTAACACCGATTTTTGTCAGAGAAATATTAGCCTTTTGATAAATGCGACCGTATCACAAATTTGGGCGTTTTAGACAAAAATAGTTGGAACGATAAACAACACTCACTCTCAACGATGTTTAGGTTGGTCATCCCTAAAAGTTGATAAATTAACATCTTTAAAAAACTATTAGCACAACTATTTATATCTTATATGGCGATACTCGGCTATATGTTATATTTCGCTCAGTTTACTCACTTTTATGATGAATGTTGAGTTGTCCGCCTGGTGCTTCCCCGTCAGATAGTACGAAGATGGTCAGAGAGTTGGTCAACTGCGTGTTAAGGTTACTACCAGTCTTCAATTTGCTGAAGTCTTCCGAGTTCCTTTGTCATACTATGTGTAATTGATTTGGCTTTTTAATGAAAATACTTATGTATGTATATGTACCTGCAATTGCAGAAGTGCAACATTAAACGTGCATATTAATTAAAACTGAATGCCTCTGGGCACACATATTTTACGCATTCAATGTATTCCTTGTAGATTTTTTTAGTCAAGTTGCAAAACTAAACTTTGTTTTGAAGCTATAACCTCGATCACATTAAGATACCAAGCTATTCTTTTTTTTCGACCGATGCCTTACTTAAAAATATACATATATACCCAGATTAAATTGAGTTTTGACGATTAGGATTTCTCCCTAAATCACACAGCCTGGAATGTTCGTACCAATGGTAGGTGATTTCTGATAAACTCGTAAATTGCTAAATTTGTGTACACTGCGCACATATGGAAATTTCGAAAGAGCGGGAAAGATAAAATGTTTCTTCCTCCCTATTCCTCACTAACCGACGAAGCAGTAGACAACAAAAGTTTTCATTAAACAGGCCATTCTGTGCTAATAGTAACCATAAGAAAAATCACGCTTGTCGTGATTCCTAAATTTCAATTAACTCTTTGGCACGGCATAGGTCAGAGAGTTGGTCAACTGTGTTAAGGTGACTACCAGTCTTCAAATTGTTGAAGTTTTTCGGATACCTTTCTGCCTGTCGGACGTAAATTACATTCGTGAAACATCCTGTAAGGCACCCGCAAAGGCTGCCATCTGAAACGTACATAACCATGCAAACGCTCCTAGGTAAAGGTCAGTGCCCAAATTATTGTTCCTCATGTCAGTTCATACACGCGAGAACAAGCATTGATTGGTGCGCTCTCTATGTCGTGCATGTCTTCTTTTAGTTCCTGTTTTCTATGATCCTTGTTTCTACGATTAATGACTATCTACTAGCCCCGTTTCCAACTTTTCTGGAGAATATAAAGTGGGGTAGTACAGAATTTATCTTCCCCTATATGCTTACTCAGAAAGGTCTCACGAGGAAATGTCGCGCACTTCAGGCACACATTTCTAGTTTCTTATGGGTTTTCTTTTTAATCATTAGAGCGCTCGTTTTGACCAAAACCCAGCGGTGCATTTCGTTTGTCAGCTACGGGGAGAGAGGTATACGGAGGGGGAGAGGGTGACGCGTACGACGCTCCCATTGGTTCGAAACGCCGACGTTAGCACGCGTCAACCTCTCCCTCTCTCTTCCCTCTCCCCGTAGCTGACAAAGTGAAAGGCACCGCCGGGTTTTCGTCAAACGAGCCCTCTGGTTTTCGTCAAAGTCACGCGCACAGCTGAAGCGGAGCCAGAGAGGAGGCGCCAAGCAAAACCTCCTCGGTAACAAAGCCTTAGTGCTGAATGAGATGGCTTAATTCAGAGAAGGCCAACGCTGGATACAGGTTGCAGGTTGGAAACGAGTGCTCCGTCAGTGCTCGGCTTCGAGTCAAGTGTGAACTTTGAGCAGAACGCTGACGTAATCGTCGTGTCCAGCCTGGGCCCAGCGTTGGCCTTCTCTGATCACGCTATCTCATTCATCACTACGTCTTTGTTATCTTGGAAGTGGTGCGCCGCGGTGCGGTGGAATGTGGGCGCAGTGGCGTCACTAGGGTCAGTGGCACCCAGGGCGGTAGTCCGCCGCGACCCCCCCCCCCCCGTCCCCCTCCCCCCGCCTCGCCCTTGTGATGCTACTGTGCGCGAGTGCACAGTTGCCGCTCTGCCATCGCCGGTTTTTCTTCGCTCTGGGTTTCCAAGGTAGCGGTGCGTGGGCTGTGATTTGTGTGTGTAGTTAAAACGATGGATGCGGTGTCCTCCGCTAGTGATATGAATGCAGTTCCTTCAACGAGTGGTATGGATGTGGTTTTTTCCACGAGTGATATGAATGAGCCGTATCCAAGAGCGTCGACGTACTTTGACAGGCAGAGAGTTCAAAAACGGGGTGAAAAAATTACAGGAAGATCCTTGGGAACGCCACACAGGTTCCTCTTTGTGAAACGCTAACACTGACCCCGTAATGAGGCCAGAAAGGGGCAGCAAAAAATACAGGCAAGCAAAAGAGAAAGACCAAAGAAAAAAGTGAAGGTGTCAGCGTTAGCGTTCCTCAAAGGAGGACTTGTGTCGTTTCCCAAGGGTCAGGCTAACGCATTCCATAAGAGTACACCAATGTATCTTCCTCTAATCTTTTTTCTTTCCAGATGGCACTGCAGGAGTTCGTAAGCAGCTGAGGGCGACTATTGAAATTATGTCATGATGAAAATATGAAGCTTATCCATTTTAGCGTATCCGAGGTTATAGAAGAACGGTTTCCGGGGCGACAAAGTTGCTTTCATTTTCCGATAGCTTTAAAATAACAAGATTCCCAGAGAACTAGTTCAATCCCAACATATGCCTTCCACCGAAATAGTTTATTTTGTATTGTTACACGCAAGCATCAAAACATAGCTAACTTCAGTAGGCAAAGCAAAAGGCGTGGCAAACGTCAGGT
>JAZHYW010030930.1:0-36916 GCA_037355805.1 Ixodes ricinus | reverse complement strand
GAATATAAGAAGGAATATATTATTTACAGTCGCAAGAGAAAGAAGTGAGAAATAAAACGGTGTAGATATACAGAGGTGTTTCATGAAAGGTGGACAAATTCGATATTGCGAAAACTACGCGTCGCAACAAAAAAAGGCTTGTGTCGTTTTGATCCTGGGCCAGGGGCCTATTTAGGAAAATTATTAAAGTCCGGGATAATTAAATTGTTAAATTACTTTTGCATAATTAACTTTTTTAATATTCTGTTTAAAGGCATGGTTTCAATTAGAAAATTGCTCAGCATCATCGAAAAACACTAAATCAACAAATTGCAGAACGATAGAAGACACGCGAAGCATTTTACGGCTTTCTGAAAAAACGCACAAATTCGACGGGTTTTTTAAGTTTTGGTTTGCAATCGGAGCGCATCTCGGCCCCGACGGCACCGCGCCCCGTGGAGAAATAGTGCAACCAGCCTCCGCTGCGCTCGCGCGACGACAACGCAGCAGAGGCCGGTTGCACTATTTCTCCACGCGGTCGCGGTGCCGTCGGGGCGGATATGCGCTCCGATTGCAAACCGAAACTTAAAAACCCGTCGAATTTGTGCGGTTTTCAGAAAACCATAAACTTCTGCGCGTTCCTTGTACTAATTCCGCAATTTGCTGATTTAGTGTTTTACGAGTGACGCTGAACAATTTTCTAATTGAAACACGTGCCCTTAAACACAATATTCAAAAATCACACCATCTTCCCGAGGGGAACCATGGGGTGATGCGGAGCATCGCGGATCGTTATTAACGGTGTTATTAACGGTGTTAGTAACGTTGTTAGTAACGTTGTTAACTTGGGTTCCGCCGCTCGCTTCGTACGTTTACGTTGAACTTCACGGTCCCGAACCTCAGGTTCTGCTGCTCGACGTTTACGAACCAACGCGGCTTCCCGTTCTCGAAGGTCGGGTTCCGCCGCTCGCTTCGTACGTTTACGTTGAACTTCACGGTCCCGAACCTCAGGTTCTGCTGCTCGACGTTCTCGAACCGCCGCTGCTTCACGTTGTCGTAGTTCAGCATCCGCCGCTCGACGTTGACGAATGGACGCCGCTTCTCGTTGCCGTAGTTCAGGGTCTGCCGCTCGCTTCAAGCGTTTGCGCTCAGCGTCGCGTGCCCTTCGCTGCGCAGCTTTGTCTTCAGTGGACGTAGCGTTGCTGTTAGTTTGTGGGGTGGTGCTGACGCTTGCTTGCGCCAACCCACTAACTGACGGGACTGTTGCTTCCATCACACTTCATCGGAAGAACGGAGTGAAGTGGAGTCAACAGCGCTGAACTGAACGCGCGCAGAAAAAAAATTGGTTTGCTCTTTATGTTTATACAGCCTTGATGGGGAGATGCGCCTCAACGGGTAATCGGTCTCTTAGCTGTAGATGAGAAATTTAGCCAGTGCGGTACAACCGCTAACCTGGGGTTTTTAACGTGCATCACGCAGTAGTGATCACACGAACGCGTGCCGGTACGAAACTCATCCAGATCGAAACGGGCGGGGGCGGTGGGGAATCGAACCCAGGAGGTTCCCAGCGCAAGCTTTCGCTCCACGCTCCGAGCTGAGACGCGTTAGCCGACTCGGCCACTTCCTCCCTGAACGCGCGCAGCGCACTACCGCTGCTTATATTCACACTTGAAGGAGAGGAGACTAGAGGAGGAGAGTTGCGCATGCGCGCGCGGTGTGAGTAGAAGCGAACGCACGCGAAGTGCACGCAGCTGGTAGAGAGAGAGAGCGGAGAGAGTAACGCGCAGCTGTTGGAGAGAGGGAAGGAGGAGAGTTGCGCATGCGTAGTGTGAGTGCGGACTACGACGCCGACGCCGATGCCGCGGGACATAGACCCGAGCAAGAGATGCTCCGCATCTAAAAATATAATTACGTAAAAGATATTTAAAAATCTAAGCATCCCGGACTTTAATCATTTTCCTAAATAGGCCCCTGGCCCAAGACCAAAATGACACAAGTATTTTTTTTTGTTGCGACGCGTAGTTTTCGCAATATCGAACATGTCCACCTTTCCGCGAAACACCCTGTATAGCTGTAAAGGAAATACTTGCGTTCAAGTTAACACTATATTGCCAAACAACAACTATAGTACTTTGTGTATGACAGGTTATTTTTGAGCAAAGCATCGTTTTAAATACATCGTTTTCGCAATATAAAAGTAGAAAGGCTGGCAGACAATAAATTCCAGGAGCGTGATCACGGCAATGATATAGAGGCAGCTTAGCTTCACTTAACATGGTAAGAAAAGTCTGCCGCCTAAAATTTGAAAAGAGGTGGACGCAAACGATATTCTAGTTCGTCATGCCGCCTTGTCCCAACTGCACTACCTATACAAGCTGAATCTACTTCGCACGCCGTCCCGTATTTATTGTGTCGCCTTCACCCATTCCAAGTCTCACACAAAAAAAAACAAAAAAAACTAGACGCGTCGTTTTGTGTGTGTGTGTTTCTATTGCGAGCCAGGGACGTGGAGAAAGGCCTTTAGGAGCTTACTTTGAACGTCAACATTCTGCTTCAGTGCCTCCCAAGACTCGATTCCGAAGCGCTTCCTTTCACCTTCGCTTTTTATTTTGTTTTTGTTCATTCTTGCGCGTCAAATATGAGCACGAAGATTCCAAGAATGACTCCCGGGAAGATTGCTTTTAGAGCGAGCGTCATAAAGTCGCGTACCGCCGATATTGGTTCCCCGAGATTTCCTGGCGCGCGTTTAAATGAAATGTTCAATGCAGGCGCCTCCGAGATTAGCATTTTTTTCCGGTACCTAATATTTGACTTCCATTGCTCCAGCAATAATTGCGACAATGACGATTTGATAACCAAAAAGACGCGAATTAATAAATGGATATGGTATATAGTTGACAAATTTGAGATGTGGGCACCAACGCATAAATTTGACAGCTGTAGCATAAGTGATTTTTACATAGTCTTGGAACAAGGAGGCTCATCTAGTGGCCCCAGAGGAGCGCGGTAAAACAGCAGTGGACTAAATAACACATGCATACAAACAGGACGGTTAAAGCAAAAGGCAATAACAAAGCCACGACTACAGAGTAGTAGTCGTGACAAATATTTGGCCAACCAAGGAAAGACGTGTTACAAAAGCAGCAGCTAAAAAAAACCAGCAAGATTGAGTGATTTTTATTACCAAGAACTTGGCTTTAGAACGAAGCTCCATGTGTAAACCAGGATTAGCTCTTCATTTTATCCAGGAATAAATCGATAGAATGGGTGGCTAGCCGCGACCCGAATGGGTTTCATGTGATTAAATTTCAGTTGAAAGTCAGCGCTTATCCTGTGTGCACTTCCTTTAGTCCCCGTTTATTTTGTGCTGTTTGACTTTTCGTCGATATAAACATAGACATGGTAACCCTAAAGCGAGGGTTACCATGTCTATCCTCAATCAGCTTGTCTGCCTACTTGCTTTAACTTCGACACAAACGTAAATTCACTGTGAATAAAGGATTGCTCTAAATTGTGATGATTTGCTCCTCTCCTCTGACACGCATATTCATAGTTTGAAGTGAAGAACACTTATTTCAAACAGAATGAAATTGAAAATTTTACGAGAAACAAACAAGAACAGAGGTCTACGTTAACAGTAAACTGCTTCGTTCGTCGTATCCTAATAATGAATGGCGACGCGCTCCGGTCAAGGTCGTTCGCACTTTCGTGCGCCGCCTTAGTAGCAACCATACTTCTTCTGCATGAACCACAGCGTTACAGTATTGGCTTACACTCTCACATCCAGCGTGTCGATTGAATTTCGTTACTGGGACCATTCAAAGCAACCTGGAAAAGAAAATGGTGCTTAGAGGGACTGATACCACCAAAATGTATTTTGCATTTTTGCCAGGCGATTCATTATGAAGTCAGAAAACTACCCAATCAATATTTTTTGCCGAGTCACGTATATTGTTTATTAATAAAGCCCCAAAAATGAAACACGTTTACAACACCCTGTAGCGCAGAATTGGAGCGCAGCTCTCGAGGAGAAGGAGGAAGTGTGCTGAGGGACTGGTACACCCTCCTCCTCCTCCTCCCCTCTCCCCTCCTCCCCCACTCCTCCTCCTCCTCCTCCCCTTCCCCTCCGGTCTCCTTCGCCTCCTCCTCCTCGCGCGGTGCGTTATGGGACATTTCCATTATGCACCGCGCGGCTACGCTGACGGCGACGCCGACACCGCTCAAGCCGGAAACGGGCGCCTAAGAGCTGCACTCTAAAAACTAAACTGATCGAAACCGAAACCGAAACACGAGCACCGAAGCTCATGGCCAGAAGTCATGTGGCTACTCCCAACGACGTTTTGTTTTTATCTCCGCTAGTCCGGCGTGTGGAGTAGACGACGACGACAGTTGCGTGGACCATTTGTCGGGAGATTGTTTCACACTTATATCCCTTCCACTCGATGTTCTGCGCTTGAAGATCGATTGGCCGGTGTAACGAGCGAGAGTTACGAAGGAGTGGCCCACCGTCTCGTAGCCACAATGGTCCGTCATGTGCCGCCATCGTGTCGTCCAGCCCGCGGTACGTCGCCATATTGAGAATGGCGTGTACATGTACTTTCTGTGGTCTGTGCAACATTTGTTTGTTTTTCGATAAACGTATCGGTAGCTTTTTGGAGGCCACAAAATTTGGGTTTATATCCTTTTCTATTTTTAACATTGAATGTGTGCCTCGAGATGACCCACGACTTTCGATATATTTAGTACGCATATTTTAAACGCCACGCCATCATAGAAAAAGAGTGAGCGCGACTTAAACCGACCACTTTACCGGCTGTTTACGGGCGGAATAAAAGCGAATTTTCAGCCGCGAATTATGTTCTGGGTAGTTTGTCTAATATAGTTCATGTTGAAGTAAAAACCTCGTTGAGTATAAATACCATGTCAGTGTCCCTTTAAGTAAAAACGGAGGCTGATCTATGGGCGAGGTTTGGGGGCACTTGGCTGAGGGACGGAAGGGAATGGGAGGGGGATTTGCGGAAAGATGTGGCTTCAGAAATGGATGTGATGTCACGGGTGATCAGCAGCACCAGATCTATTTTGCTCGAACCAGGCCGACTCGTCAAAAGGCCATTAGTAGGCGGACAGCTGGTAAAGGGACAATTTATTCTCACCGGGCGACCTCTCCGAGGGAATTCCTGGAGAACGGATTGCTCTGCGAGCACCACTATGTTCAAACAACGTCGAACATGCCTTAACAAGGTAATTGTGAGAGCTATCTCCGGGGAGCGGGGGGGGGTGATAGGGTTCTTGACAATGAGCGCTTCCCATCATGTCAAGCCCGGGGATTTGTAGGACATTTGTGGGTGAGAGTTATTACTGGGTGGCGTTCAAGGTAACTGACAGAGCCTTCCTCACTGTGTCAATCGCGAAGCCTTGCTGACCTTGACCAAGGTACGGTGAATTTGTACTTTCGGTGAACATGAAACAAGCATAATAATTACTAGTTATGTGCCCGATGCGCATCCTTTAAGGCACAGCGAAAAACAGAAGTCGTTCTTCGGCATAAAGCCGGGGCTCTGGCGTAGAGACGTTCAGTCAGTCGCACCATGGAACTCAGATAAGCCTAAAAATAGCGGCTGTATTTTCTGACGTGAGGTTGTGAGGTGTGACGATAGACTCCACACTAATAAAGCATCTGCCTAGCTCGTGCCTGTTTTCTGACTTTACGGCGAGTAATTCATAGAAAACAGAGAAACTTACTTGAAGGTCTTTTTCTTGTAGACGTTTTTAAGCTAAGAAGTCTCAGCCAGGCTATCAGTGAACATGCATATTTTTTCCCATCTTCAAACTTTTCAGGTATTTTAATTACGCTGTGATAATCTCCAGAACTCAATCAGCACATTGTACCCAGATTTTCACGCCCTTCAGAACAATTAATCACGTTGCATCCCATCATTTTTATTCTTTTTAAAAATTATCAGCCCGATAAAATGGCCTAGTGCAAATGGCACCATTTGACGAACTGTCGTTCCGTAAGTTCTCCATCGACGAAATGGGTTTTCGAAGAATTGTGGCAGCTTAATATTTGCAATTTCACAAAATACCAAATTTCTTCCTAAAAAGCTGGTGTGTGTGTGTGTGCTTTATAAACAAAATTGGCACTTAGTACTTTCGTTTCAGTGGTTCTACACAAAATAAAAGTTCTAAGAGTTGGAGAAGTTCACTTCTCCCCATGGGGAGGAGTGGAAAGTGAGCTGAGAGTTCCAAATTATTGAAGGAACCACTCCTCCGCATTAAAAAGATTGGGAAAGGAAAGAACAACAGATGGGAATGAGGGTCCTCAAATAGAGAAAACGCGTCCCTTTCCCGACATTTACAAGCTGAAATGACGTATTGCAGGCACCACTGCCAACTCGGAACTAGCAAGGCCTTATATCAGCAACGGCTGTCGTCTACCCAGTGAAGCGAATTCGAAGAAGGTAACGGTACTACAAGAGCTGGTCAAAAATTGAGTCGCTGAAGCCAGTAACCAGGAGGGTCCTAACCGGTTAAGGCATCCTCGGACAAACGAAAGGTTGGGTTCGTTCCCAGTTCTACTTACTTTTGCCAGCTCACTTTCCCTCTCCCTTCCCCCTAACTTGTATGGAATAAGTGTATAATCACTTTCTCCTCTTTAATTCACAATAGTACTACGGCTGCCCTTGTTAACCTTCACCCCTATATCCCAGGTGTTTTTGCGAAGACGTTTAAAAATCCTAAAACTAAGGCGTTTGAAAAATAAAAAGAAGAAACTATCATCGAGAACAAACTACCAGCCACGGCGACATCCAAAATTATCACCAAATAAGAGTAAAATTTGTTAATTAACTTTTACCTGAAATATATAGTTCTAATAAGTAAGCTGTTGAGCGTCAATTCAAAACGCGCTAAATCAGTCATTTTGACAAAGACTTTAAGCCCGTAAGAAATAGAGTAGCGCAATAAAGTTACCCCCCGTGAGCAGATACGAGGCTAGCGACGTGATAAAACACCCGAGCGATATTTCCGCCTCTTATCTAGCCCCAGACTTGTACCTGTCCCAAAGTGGTAACTTCAGCGCGCTAAATACTTTCCCATGCATAAAGTCTTTCTGAAAATAATTGATTTAGTGAGTTTCGACAATGCTCAAACTTTCTATTTAGGAACTATAGTCCATTTCCACCAATTAAAAAGTTAATTAACACATTTTAATTAATTAGCCGGCTAATTAGTATGTTTTAGCAATTACGTCCGCCATGGCTGGTAGTTTGTCCCCAAAGACAGTTTCTTTAACGCCCTAAGTTTTGTGATTTTTGAAAAAGTCTTCGCAAAAACACCCACTAAAAACACGGTACAGCCTGTCCCCATGGGGTGGAGGGGTTTCAACAGCTTAGAAGACGCGTCCTTTCAGAAATTGGCAAGCTGGTCGGCGTACCACATGACTGCCGCAGCTTGAGGAACTGGCATAGGCCACTTAAGGGGTCAATTTTATTTATTTGATTACCTCGAGGCACACTGGGAGCATTATATGGAAATTACATGAAATGTTAAAACAAATTTAAGCGGAACATTGACGGCGCGAGATTTATTTTAAATTCTGCGCACAAAGTTCATGACTTCTAGAATAGTCATACAATCTTTCCACCTCAACGCGATGGTCATATACTCCTCTCCATCTAAACATGAACGCCAAGCCAAATCTTAAATCTGCCGAGCGGGGCGGTGCCACGATAATTTTAATAAACAGATAAGGTTATCTCGATGAAGGCTTTCGCCAATTGAACGGCCACATCACTTTACGGAAACTACTGACCAGCAACACAAAATTTTGAGACCAAAATTTCAAGACACAGTCATAGTTTGAATAGAGCCGGGAGGATAACAAAGAGTAAGTCCTCAACGCGTTAAAACCTATCCCACTGTATGCCAGCCGTTTCTACTACTACGTATAATGCGAGTATACTTGTAACGTCCAACCCATGGTCTCAAGGAATTGGCGCAGCACCCAGGCTGTATCTGAAGCCTTGTAGATACACTAATCAAAGACATTCCTCCAAAATTCCCCTCGCATATGAAGGACACTTAACCTCCTGCTGGAAATAGCATCAAGACATTTTCGACAATGCATTTACAGAACTTGATGTGGCTTCGCTTTATACCAACTTTCAAAAAGGACGGACTTTCAGCGGTTACCCAGGCAAGCAGGCTAATCAGAAACTAAACATCGACGAGACGTTTTTCGGACTACGAGACCCCTCTTAGAGCACAACAACTTTTTTAATTCGAGAACAAGCACTTACTTGCAGATCAATTAAAATAACCACGAGAGCAAATGTCTCTAATTACGCTGACATATATAGGGCACAACTGGCAAACAACTTCCTTTCCCAACGCCCCATTCAACCACTCAGTTACAAGAGATACATCGAGGACATCTTTATGATGATATGATCCAGTACAAAGCCAAATTGTAAATTTATCGCCGCCTTTAATTCCGCTCATCATCTGAGAATAAATTTTACCCATTCCGTGTCGCGGGACATATAATCTTTAGATAGAACTATCAGAAATCGTCAACACAAACTGACTGAAACTTGATAGAAAACCTTCGATAGCCAACAGTACCTCCACTTCCAACAGCTGCCTCTCCGGCGCACTGAGCCAAGTCTGTCCCTGCTCCAGGCACCCCGCATTTGAGCGAAGATGCTCAAGCAGCGATGACTTCGAAGAAAACGCCTCGGAATTAAGCGTACATACTCAGCGAAGTACCTACAAACGTAATTGACGATGCAGTAAAAGGGAAAAAAGCTAAGTAAGAAAATTGTAGCCCACAACGCTGGCAGCCAAACTGAACAGTCACAATCGAAGATTTTATATACCAGGCAATCTTCCTAATATCAACAACATACTTTGTGCAAATATAATATTTTTGTCGTAAAGCGAACGACTCAAAGAAATATTCCCCGGCACTTTTAACGTGGTCTACGGACGCGGAAGGAATCTCAAGGACGTCCTAGTTAAAATTTAAAACTGCCATTCCCGAAATTCTTGCGTCTCGACCGTGACGGAGGCCTGAATGTAAATAGGCAACCACATGATCAAGCCCTGAGCGCCACCAGCACGCACTCAGACATTACATGGGACGCAGGAACAGCTGATTGCAGCAAGTCAAACGTTGTTTACTTCTCGCAATGGAAGGTCTGCGGTGATTCCATCGGACAAACTGGTCTTGCCTTTAAGCTGGTTTTAATAATCAGAGAAGTCACGCGAATACACAACCCAAGGTTCGCCTTCTCAAAACACCTGCGCCCGGACGAACACACCATAGACGATATTTCTGTTATAATCTATGAATCCGGCTTACGTATAGCCGTCGAAGAAAACAAAAATTTTCGTATTTCATTCACAAGTTCGATACGTTCATACAGGATATGAATGAGAGTCCCGGAAGATCGTTCAGCGTACAGCCAGCTCCGCCCCAATAGCAGAAACATCGTTTTCTGCCGTCTCTCACATCCCTAAAAACACGTTGGAGATACGGCGACCGGAAATTCCAGTTAATAATTTAACTCCTTCCCTGTTGTTGCCGTTGATAGCAAAAAGCTTTGAAAATATTAAGACAGCACTGGAGAAGGGGCTCAGGCGCGGGCATGGACAGGCTCACCGAGTTATCCATCATGTCAAAGATCTCGTGCTGGATCGGCAGCAAATGGAACCAGATATTCAGTTAAAAGGACCACCTCGAGGGCCAGACCAACGTCTACTTTCTCCGGATGTCCCTCATCGCCCGATGTGCGATTTCTGCAGTCTTCCTTTTTCAAGCTATGCCGTGTGTAATGGCCTACAGCCTCTGCTCGTCCACCTCTTGTGTCATTTCTTGTTTTGATTAAAGGCAAAAACAACTCTTAAAATATATATATATATATATATACACACACACGCTTAGCATTGATATCTTTTGTTAGAGTAAGATGAGTTTCCGGCCATCCCCGTAATATTTTTAGCTGATTCATGAGTATATGTACATTTTTATATGTCAGACGGTTAGCCTAACGATGGGTCTAGTCTTTCATCACGACTGGAGTCTGCATATGACAAGGCAATTAAGCAGAGTAATAAAAGCCGCAGGAAGAACGAAAATATAAAAAAGAGCTTGCTAAAAGGGAAATATTTTTCAAACAGTATTAATACCGGGCTCAGAATAAAGATTGTCGCAGGGAAAAATATAATATACGGAAGAGAAGAAGATCCTAGGTTATTTGGTTAAAGGACAACCAAACACGGAAAGTCATGTTTCTGGCAACTCGGCGCTTCCTCTACTAAATGGAGCAGGCTCACATAGTTTAATGGATCCTGAAATTGAAGGCTTTCACATTTCAGAGCAATGCTTTTAGAAAAGTTAGTCGTATAGTCTACCAATTACGCAGTCTTCTAATCCGCTGCTGCCCACACGTCGTCCTTTCCCAACCTCCTTCCCGGACATTAGGCAGACTCCAAGGCGAGCGCAAGCAACTTCGTTTCTAATTTGCTCCTCTTTCCTTTTTCTTTTTTCCTCTTTTTTTTTTTTTTCAACATGCAGTTCACGACAAGATTTCGACCTACAAATCGAGGCCCAACGATAATAGGGCTCGGAGTGGCAGATCGTAGTTCACAAAGTAATGGCTAAATAGTCTGTACGTAGGCGTGATCACTTTTCACTGTGCGGTGCGCCAGTCCGTCTGCTTCTTCAACAGGGGTTCCGATGATGTCAGAAAGCCAAGCTCTTATTCTCTGATAGAAAAACAAAATAGTGGGTAGGCCTAGAGTCGTATCGCATTCAGCTCTACCAAGTATCCTTTCCATCAAGGCCAATCAGAGCTCGCCGTCCCTCTGACGTCACCGCAATTCCTGCAGAACAAGCAGACGACTGCACAGTCCCTGACAACTTCAGAAACGCAGGTCATGGCTTATTATGTAAGCGCTCCTCGCTTCTTGATCCTATTGGCGAATGCCGCAATATGATCGGCTGCGGAGGGATAATAAAATGCTCGACACTCACACCAAACCCTGGGTTCCTTAAGTATGAAACACCAAAATTAGAGATGGAAGTTTCCCTTTTGATCGGAGCTCAGGTGGAACTGCGAACACATTATATGTTTAGTAAACACCCAAGCCCCTCGAAAATTTATTTATTTAGGTAATGTAAAAAAAAAATACAAGTTTATGTTATTTATTTATTTGAGAAATAGTTCCGGTCCACTTTTATTGACCAAGGCATGGAAGAGTACGCAACATAAGGAAAACACGTTATTCAAATAGACATCAACTGAGCTTCTGTTTGGGATGAAATATTAGTTGACATGATGATTAAACATTTATAGCATTTAGAGCTAACTCTCCCATATAAAAAATAAAGAAATTAGAAAAGATTAATAAAAAATGCTTTTCATTGTCTACGAAGAGGCGTAGAATGCATGAAGCCGTAAGTTGCGCGTTGTGTATAACCGTATTTCTAGGTTATTCGAAACCAATTCCCGGTAAAAAAAGAATAACTTATTCCTGAAATCACAGTTAATAGCACGTCCAAACATAGCACACATAGTACACCGAAAGAACGTCGGAGAACCAGACAAGACCGCGGAAACTTGCTTAAAACAAAGATGAAAAAAAAACTATACGTTTATACATTTTGCAAAGCAAAATCGCTCAGGCTAGAGCACTAGCTTTGGTAGCTTGTGGAGAACGCGGCCAGTTTAGCTTTGAGATAACCTTTCTCAAGGTGTTTCGGAAAACCTCGAAAGCTACAAGATTCAATGCGTGTTGAATAAAACGTTTAGTAACCACTAACCACAACGGGGGCACAAACCCTACGGAGGAGTATTCACAACATGAGCAGTGTGGTTACAAATATATTGTCACGGATGACGAGGTGACAAAACAAAGGAATAACTGAGAAAACTGAAACGTTTAATGAGGGCGAACTTGTGCCCAAAAATAAAGAAGGAAACAGAAAGATAACAGCAGAGCGTCGCGGGCGTCGAAGTCGGCGAAAGCAGCAGAGTCGAACGCTGGGGCGAAACTGACTCGGCTTGTCAGGCGGCGCCCCTTTTGTACACACGTGGGCTTCGGGAACATTCGGCGTGGAAGGTTCGGTTCGTAGAACATTCTAACCTCGAATTAGCAAGGCGGCTCTCGAATTTACTAGAACATGACATTACAGCGTCAGCAAAAATGTGTAGGCGCGGCCAGGAATCGAACCCTGGCCTTCTGCGTGGAAGGCAAGCGCGATAACCGTTATGCCACGGGCGCGCTGCCTACTTGGTCAGCTGCGCCCGCGGCATTATTCCCCCTTTAAAAAGTGCATCGTCCCGATGCCAGCACAAAACGAAAACAAAACAAAAGAAATCCACAGCAAAAGGACAGCAGAATCGCGAGCCGCAGTTCGCAGTTCACAGTTCACGGTTCACAGTTCACGGTTCACGGTTCACAGTTCACGGTTCACAGTTCACAGTTCACAGTTCACAGTTCACGGTTCACGGTTCACGGTTCACAGTTCACTCGTCGACGAGGGTGGAAAGTTCTATCGTTCGTAATACGGCTTCAGCCGGACGACGTGCACCACCTCGGGTCGCGGCTGACGTCTTGCAGATGGGCGCGTTCCGTCGGGAAGGACTTCGTAGTTCAGGTCGCCGAGGCGTCGGATGATCTTGTAGGGTCCGAAATAGCGTTTCAGAAGCTTTTCGCTGAGTCCGCGGCGCCGTATCGGTGTCCACACCCATACCCGATCTCCGGGTTGGAAGTGGACGTCCCGGCGACGAAGGTTATACCGTCGTGCGTCGACACGCTGTTGGTCATGGATTCGAAGGCGGGCTAGTTGGCGTGCCTCTTCTGCTCTCTGACTGACCGCATGGGCATCGTCGCATCCGTCATCGACAGGCTCATGGGGCAGCATCGCGTCCAGCATGGTTGTCACTTTTCTGCCATGCACCAGCTCGAATGGCGTAAACCTGGTTGTTTCTTGAGCTGCGGTGTTGTAGGCGAACGTGATGTATGGTAATACCTCGTCCCACGTCTTGTGCTCTACGTCGACGTACATGGAGATCATGTCGGCGATCGTCTTGTTGAGCCGCTCCGTTAGCCCGTTGGTCTGCGGATGGTACGCGGTGGTCCGGCGATGGCTGGTGTGGCTGAGCCGAAGGATCTCTTGCGTGAGCTGGGCCAAGAAAGATGACCCTCGGTCGGTTATCAAGACTTCGGGGGCGCCATGTCGAAGGAGAATAGACTCGACGAAAAACTTGGCGACTTCCACCGCTGTTCCCGACGGAAGGGCTTTCGTCTCCGCGTACCGGGTAAGGTAATCCGTGGCAACGATTATCCAGCGGTTCCCCGACGTCGATGGCGGGAAGGGCCCAAGCAAATCCATTCCAATTTGTTGGAAAGGCGTAGTAGGGGTCGATATCGGCTGCAGGAATCCCGCAGGTCTCGTCGGAGGTTTCTTACGCCGTTGGCACTCGTGACATGACCGTGTGTACAGATGGACGGTTTTCGGGAGTCTCGGCCAGTAGTACTTGTCACGAATCCGGGTGAGCGTCCTGCTGTAGCCGAGGTGTCCAGCCGTCGGGTCGTCGTGGCATGCTTGAAAGATTTCTTCTCGCAGGCTGGCCGGCACAACCAGCAGCCAGGCAGGGTTGCTGGTTCCGAAGTTCTTCTTGAAGAGCACGCCTCGCCGCAGAACGAAGCTTGACAAGTCTCGGGCGAAGACTCGCAGAACGGAACTTCCTTGTCCTTCGAGGTGGTTGATCACGGCGCGAAGTTCCGGGTCGTCCCGTTGAAGTGCTCCCATGTCGGTATCTGTAACTGCTCCGGAAGCGGGCGTCATCGTCGTCGTCGTTGCCGCCGTAACCTGACAAACGGTGAAGGATACGATCCCAATGAGCCAAGAAGCGTGCGGAGGGAGATGCGTGAATACACTCTATCGTTATAGCTGTGCCCAGCGCTGCTGAAGAGAAGAGGAAAGCTGCTTTAGGATAAAGTTTGTGTGATTCGCTAATCTGCTATGGGGAGAAAAGCGACGTCTGAGAAGTACAAAAAAGAAAAAAAGAAAAGGGCCCGGCGAGGATGGGAGTTTCGCCCCCTTTTCTCCTAACTGCTATGGGTTACGTTCTCGCCCCTGTACCTTTTGTATCAAAGCTGTCACGTGCTTCGCTTCCGTCACTCTGATTGGATAGAAGGGAAGCTTGCGTTCGCTCATTGCCAAGTTACGGTAAGACGAAATATAAATGCCAGTTTCAGCTGAATAAATTATTCGCAAGAGTAGTAAGGCAATTCAACAAAGCATGGGTTTGGGCTAGTTGATTTTCTTCTTCTGCGCTGCTAAAGTTTACATACAATCTAGGACGAACAAAGACGGCACTCACACACGAAAGGCGCATATGCGTTTTTCGTGAGTGAGTGTCGTCCTTGTTCGTCCTAGATTGCAAACACTAGCAGCGCGGAGACAAAAATAGTAGTAAAGCAGACTTTTATGTCACAGTCCAAACTTGAAATGACGACATTGTGAACTACAATAGATATTTTGAAATAAAAAATTAATAAGGTATTTATGCGTCACCCTCGTTTATAAGTGTTGATAACTATTGCTTCTTGAAAGCTTCCTGAGCCTTCTCTCGAAGTTTCTTCTAGCTAGCGCTGGACATGGGTCCGTTATACAGGTCATGGAAGTGATATATCTTTGCGTCACAGTTTTTTTAGTTCTCGCTACGCCAAAAAGGAAATGCGAGCTCTGTTCAGATGTTGATGAATATGACGCAATCCTCGGGCACCCACAACTAATGACGCAATCGTGGGAGAGCCCGTGATGAAGGGTGTGCTACAAAGCCCCCGTCCTTCTTTAAAGGGACCCTGAAATGACCTTTTTACTTTTGCCAGATAACTTTGACATTAAACCTTCAACGTTCACTGAATGCCGAACAGGCATCCGTTTTCGTCTAGGTTTATTAACTTCCACACAAAAAATTATTGAAATATTGACTTTTTCTTTCTCTCCAACTGACCGCAAAACAAGTTGCGGCGTAATTTTGACGGTCGTGACGTACCCCGCTTCCGGAACCGGAAGTTCTCTCGGCTGTAAATGCGCAGAGATCGTACATACTAACTCTAGAGGAAAAGGTCCGCCATTTTCCCATGCATTCTGGCTGCCGCAAGCGGCGGAGCATGCAGGCAGACCCTCGGGGTCCTATATCATCAGAGCATTTCATGAACTTCAACAATCCGCGAACTTACCGGTGGAAAGATATTCGCGTTCCTTTCGAAGCTTTCTTTTTGCATAGCGCGCAGATGTACGGCCTCGCGGCCTCGCGTCAACGGTAAACTAAACCAGATACCCGACTTCGCAGGTGCGGCGCGGCCGAGGAATACGAAACCGCGCCACCACCAGATTTCCGAGATTTTGACAGAAGGGAAGCTAATGTAGCGTAATGAGTAGATTGCTTTTTATAAGTGTTAGAATAGCTCAGAATTTAGTTTACAACGTTAAATTATCACTGTTTATATTGCTGAAAGTTTTCAGTCTTCGCGATTACCATGGCAACGTTGCTTTCTTTCTCTCGTGTTCTGTCGCTCTCTTTCGCGATCTTTCACTCGGGACCCCGGGTGTCGGCGCACAGGATTTGCCACTCCTCCTCACCCACCTTTACCCCTGGTAGAATGGGAGCGTCAGCGGCGGCGAGTTGGGGGTGCGGCGGTAGGTTTTACTGCGCTGATGACGCTGATGTCACCGGTGTATGTTTCTGAATCGGCGCCCCTCATCGCCGCGACAGCCATGGACACATCGCAGCTGAGCGAAATTCAATGAGATATGTTGCGCTACAGCGACAGCATGGGACTAGTCCCATACGCCGGTATGCCTGTTGGGAAGTGCGGCGAGTCTTCCGGTGAAGACTCCAGAAGTCAACCCAACTGTCATTGTTGGTAAAAGGCGGCCCGTGTCAGTCGTTTGCAAAGCGACGTAGATAGAAACAAATTGCCGCGGCGTTTTTTCGCGGCCTCGGAGATGCAAGAGCGAGCCGACGTTAAAAAAGATACGTTTGAACTACGACAGTGTCAGCAAGAGCCACGTAAATACCTGTTCACACTCGGAGCGGACGCGCGCGTTTGATGGAAGTGCTGTATTTACGCTGTTGGTAAGCGCTTCGGGACCGATCTTTTACGATTGCAACTCGATACTGACGTGACACTCGGCAAAGGAAGGTTGGACCGGCATTGCACGTAGCTCCCACGAACTGTTATAGCTCGACAGTGACGTGCAGTCGTGTCAGAATAAAAATGGCATACTAATAACAAAGTGTACATACCGTGTTACGAAGGTAATCCATACGGCGTTTATTCGAGCTCTATATCACACAAAACAAGAAGATAGAATCGACGAAAGTCCCTTTTCGACGACAGTGTTCGTCAACACTGCCTCGGAAAACAAGGAAATGACAAGGGGAAGAGATTGACCTCACCTCTTAATCTAAAATTGAGGTCAGCGATCAAACTATAATACGGGAAGGGTCCACAAGGGTCGCGCGGGCATATTCCATTCAGCACGCCAGCCGGTCGTGGGCAGACGGTCTTGGCCAAGTACCGTTGAAGCAACGGAGTCGGAGTGCCTGCTAGGCCTATCGTCAGTGGATTCGTCGCCGTTGTAGCTTTTCTCGGGTGTTTGTGGATCCAGCGTTCTTGTTCGTCGTGGTCTGTTTCAAGTACTTTTTTCTTGCTGCTTGAAGTCGGGACGCGCGAGAAGAACACGTAGAAAAATAAACGTTCGTTGGTCGTCGCGACGCATCGCGACGTAACAGCGACGCTGTCGGCCCTACTGTGCCTACTGCGCTTGCGCAGTAGTTGCTTCGTTTACCACACGATAGATGGCGCTTGGCTCTCAGCATTATCAAATTTGGCAATTTTCGTCACATCTCTAATTATGCTACAAAATGTGGATCTGAATATTATTTAACAAAACTTTTAGGAAACGTTCGCCGGCTATTTATTGTTTACGATCGCGGTGCTGGTGAGGTAGGCTCTTACCCAATAGGCGACGTGGATTCGGCTGACGCGCTGCGATTCCGCGGATGCATCGCAGTGAAAAGGCAGAGAGCTTTCGAAGGAAAGAAGGCGCAAAAGAGTCCAGTTTTCTTTTAAAAGTTCTATAGCGAATAATTTTTTTGGGCTCCCTATTTTTGTGTTTTTGTGTTTCTTTTCACACCTTTTACGGCGATCGGTGGATGAAATTCGATTTCAGAATCGTTTCATGGTCCCTTTAACGAGCGCCTAAAAATTGCCACAAGACTCGACCGTCAACGCTGTCATACTGTTGCGCCCGGTAAAGGCTGTAATGTATCGGACAGCAGTTTCTCTTCTTGCGTCAGTGCGGGCCTCAATTCAGACTCGTTATTCGCCCGTCCTGCACTATAGGTAAATTCTATGGCGGCTGACAAGAATATACTTCACAGTTTAAAGTCGCCTCCAGAAGAACGCAGCAACGTTATAAGCCCAGTTTCCTTGTAGTTACTTTTTCTCGCTCAGAGTGTAGCTGAGATGCGACGTGTCTTCAGGTGCGCTTTATGAAACAGAAACCGACACTAGGTTTGTTAGGAAACTCGAATTGCAAGTTTAGTCCGGAAGATACAAACAACGCATCGGCAAAATATCACTGACCAATTTGACGCGCTCCCCAGTCACTGGCAACTTAAAAAAAAAAAAGCGCGAGTGGACGTTTTAGGTTTTCAGCTTCTTGTTATGGCAAAGCAAAGAAGCCTCAACTCGACAAGTCACGCCCTACGTTTCTGAAGTTGTCAATTCCTATAGACCAACTCAACTCAGTGACGTCACGCCACTGTGGTGGCGCTGCTGTCGGTACTGCGCATGCGCAAACGCTCCTCTCCTCCCGAATCTGTTTTCTGCGCGTGCGCAGTGCCCACGCCTGGTGTGGGCGAAGTGGGCTTGTTTGGAAACACTGTGTTGGTGTATAGTTTATGACAGCTTAAGGAACACGGGGCGTGCATTCAGGAGAATCTGATTATTGCTCCGCAGTCAATGAGATGGTGGCGTTAGCCATTAAGAACATCGTAGAATAAATCACGAAGCAGAATGCGCGAAAAATAGTAAGAGGCGGCCTTTGTTTCTAAAGAGCTCGGGTGACTTCAGTGTTTGGAATTAAAGCGTTATTGTTTACTCTGAACAATCGAGTGTGTTCACTTTGCTACATAGAACTTGGGGAGAGCGAATCGATGCAATATAAAAAAGAGTTCGCGAATGTTTCGCGAAAAAAATAAACGATTCAGATTTCTTTTTATTTATTTGTTTTTGGTGTGTGCTTCACAGCAACCCCTAGCGGGGTCCAGGCTTTCGAAATTATGGTTTCTAGTAGGAAAGTTACGCCCGATCTTTTTGCAATGACACCGGTTGTATTTATATATTCGTGGGCTTTCGCGGGTCGATGTTTTCGAAATAAAAATTCTTGTAAAGCTCATTTAACTTCAAGATACAATAACCTTGTATTCTCGAATTAGATAATTATTATGACCGGGAGGAATAATTTTGTTCTTTAAGCTTATGCTAAATTGCGCAACCCTGAACGGCATGGGGTTTATTGTGATAACCTGTCGAAGTACATATGAATAAAGATGCTTCCGTTCAGCGTATCAATTATAGAGGTTGCACAAATGGTAATGAGATATTCAAGGAAAGGTAATACATATCAATCCATAACGTTTGATAGAAATATATTTTTCTATTTTTTAACTAACACTAAAACAAAACACGCTAAAAACGTTCAAAAGATTCAGATTCCACACAGGGTAAAGCGACATCCACAATGATTCAATATTTGACAAAAAGTAGTAATGTCTTGAGGTACCTCACTAGTTTCCCAACTAAATAAAAACACATAAATGTTGACTGTTGTTTTGATATCCGGAAACTGTTATTCATACAGAGCTTGAGGCTAGTGAATAAATCAAAGGCGGGTGTCTAAGATGTCGGGGCAAATCATGAACCGCGTCTAGACAGGAAACAATGCAACTGTATGACATTTTTTGCCTCAATGGCTCGAATGGGCATTTACATCAAGTTTCCGTCTCGCAAAATTGCCAGGATGTGAAAAGACAATGCCAGCATTTTCGCTTGTCATCCATGAACATCCCACATTTGTGGAAACAATACAGGCCACATTTTAGTGCACACAATTTGTTTTTTGCCTTCAAGTTGTGTTGTATTTACATTTAATAAACGTTCTTGTGCTAGGGTCTACGGCTTTCCTACACCGAAAATATAGTAAATTGACACTTCGTTCCATTTTCGTCATTACATGCTTCGGGTACGTTATTCTTTCATCACTCTCGCTTTTATGTAAGTAAGTCATTCTGTAATATGAACCTATTAATATGCCGTCTTCTTTTTATTCATTCCTCAGGTGCAGGAGTGAGAGTGACCAAAATACACTCAAAGGCAACTTCTTTCCACGGTTTATTAAAAAGTTGTTTGTCATTATTATTTTCTTTGCGCTTACTAACACGTCCTTACTCGAAGTAATAAAGCGGGTATAATTTTTAGTTCACAAAACCGATTTACTTTTTTTCTTCGTTTATTATTATCCCTTCGTTACTTGTCAAGAAGAGCTGCCGTTCGTTATTAAAATATCTTAAGTGGCGATGGGAGACCAAACGTAGCCGCACGCGGAAGCGAAGGGCCATGCTTTCACAACACAGCTCCTGCACCCGACAAATTTTTTCTTCCCTTCAGCGACTTCTGAGATATCAAGTGTCCGTTTGCTTTGCACGCTATGTCGCTTCGCAGTTATTGACATTAACCGGCATATCCCGCGTGAGTATAGACCAGAAATATTTGCTCCAACCTTAAACGAACCTATAAGTATAACGCCTAACGCACACTACAGAGGGCAGAAGAAAACACATTTAATGAAGCGTGGCACGTAGAGATAAAATGTCGTCCAACCACCGGCTTAGGAGGAAGAGGGAGCTATAGCCACGGGCAGATCGCGTCTGTCACACCGCCTCCGTATATGTAATCTCCGGCGCTGGTCCGCAAAGCAGGCGCTCAATGGCCCAGTTTCTCGGCAGCGGCCGTTACTTGGGTCCGGATCATTAACTGGCAGACGCAGAGGGCAACGTCTTTAACGAGGGTACCTCGAACGCCAACAAGATTTTCAAATCCTGGGGCCCCCAGGGATTGAGGCCAAGCTGAAGGACCCCGTAGTTGATGAAGGGTTGAGGGTGGGTAATAGGATCGTGTCGCGGCCAGGGTGCGACCCTAGAGCCTATAGGCTGAAAGCTGGCGTCACAGTCATTTTTCTCAATTATTGAGAACCAGGGGCGTTATGTGTGTAGCCTTATGTTGTGGATGCGGTATGTAGTTTTCTGGGTCTGCTGTTGAACGTTTGTTGACTATCACAATTGGGATCTGAGGGCATCATTGTAAACAGGAACCCCTGTTTGTCTAAAGTTTTGCGGTAGATCGTTCAAACAATATCTGATCTTCTGGTGTTTTTGAGTAAAATTAATGATATCTAAATAACTTTATTCACAAAGTTAATTTTGTTTCAATGATAACAAAAAAAATCGCAAGGCTTTTTTATATTTATAATAAAAGAAGCAAATTCAGCATGCTTTGGTCAAGCAACGTTTTATCGAAAGAATTATCAGTACATATGAAGCGCACTCGTTCACCTTGATTTCCAAGAATATCAATAATGAAGTATATGAGAGAGTATATCTTAAAGCTGCAGCTTTTCGAAGATCCGTGACTTCGGCATCTGTATTTTAGGATGCAAATAAATTACTTGATCTGATTTCATAAAATGATGAAATGAATCATAAAACATCCTCAATGGCATGTCGTATGATTCACGATGGCAATTGTACATTCCACAAAAGAGCTACGGACACAGCATATGCATATTTAATAATAATGCAAAAAGAGCAACAAAAAAAAAAAAAGACAAACGGAAAGATCGTCGCACCTTGCCTGCCTTAAAAAGAAACAGCAAAAATCTTCAGGAGGTTTTTATAGACAGATGGAACAAAGCTCCGATGCATAAAGAAAGTGAAAAAAACCTCTTCATTGAGAAAAACCGAAATTGTATGATGTGTATAAGGAAGCGTTGAACTAATTTATTGCATATTTTAAGTAAAATATAATTGTTTTTGTAAGAAGTGTAAAAAAGCATCTTTCGGTGAATTGTCAATTTAATCGTTATCTGTGTTTCAGAGTTGCGACATTTAAAGCCGTGCCCTTTTGCATTAAGCACCTAAAACATAGGTACTCTGCTCTAAAAAAGCAAAACATTTACTATGTGGTTGAAGCCCAGAGTACTTTCGTAGCAATTTCTTACTTAATGAATTCACTTCTTGCTAAAAAAGAAAGAGAGACCACTCATGCCTGCGTCTCCTTCACGCCCTGAAGAGCTCTCACATTTTGATACATTAAAGAGAATTCTTAACAGATAAAAGTGGTCGTAGAAAGGTAAAATCCAAATGTCACCAGGAGGGGAACGATGCTTCTGCGCCAGATCTGGTTTGGCTAGTGTCGTGGTTTCACCCTGTCGTCGAACTTTCAAGGGTTTTTTTACATTAAGACGCACTTTCAATCAGTCTCGAGGAGATTTACGATCCCTGTGGGCTTTCAATAATTAAAATAGGCCCGCAGACAAAATAATTGATCAGTTACGGTGTTTTTATTTGAAATTCGTGGCATGAAAAACTGTGCTAAAACCGCTTCGTACATGTATTTATGTGCACTGTCGGACACTGTTAGCACGAACACAGCGTCGGCGCTTTCCAGCATGGGGGATATACGTGTCAAACGAACGAAGGACATGTGGAAAACCAAGAGAGACGGCAAGAACTACGCAGTAACACTGGAAAAGTCACTCCTTGTCCATGCAGACGATCAAAATAAATTGAAAGCCACGTAATATAGTCCAATTTGCAATAAATAAGTACTGCTTTATTCTTTCTGCTCATGAATATGTGCGAAGATGCTTGTTCTGGGTTCAAATCATCACCCGCACGCTCCAAATCTTTGCAGATAGGGACAAGCCAGAGAACAGGTGCCCAATAAAAACTGCCCGACAAAGGAAATAATAAAAATACACACCCTTCGTAGCCCACGTACTTTATTTTTTACGTTCGAATGTTTTCTTAACCGATCGTAAAGATGCACGACGGAGTCCTTTTCATTTAGTGACAGGACGGGCATTTTAGCAATATATAAGCGCGACCGGAATGCTAGGGAACTTTGAACACACTCTACATTCCTTTCGCTCGTTATTTTGCTTAGAATCGTCGCTCGCTTTTGCATACCTGCCATGAAACAGAGGTTTGGGCCTGAAAAACAGCGAAGTTTAACATCGTTCAGTGGTAAAGAAAAATGCTGTAACTAAAGAAATTACACATTCACAATATTAATAAAGGTACATACTATCCGCTACAGCCGAAATAACGAAAGTTATTCGTGTTATTTTCCGGCGAAGAGACGAAATGCACGCAAGTTTTCCCATAGGAATGCACAGGAGCACCGCAAAAGTAGACTGGTTGCTGTCTGCTTCAATTTGCCTCCCGGAAGTCGCATAGACACTAGCGCCAGTTGAACCTCTAGCGTACATTATAATAACTCTATGGTGGCACCTCGGTACAAAAACAAAAGTGCGGTCGTTAAACCACGCTCCGAACCCGCGCGCTTGAGCGCACATTCCCGGAGTCTGGAGCTAACTAACTTAACGCGCCCCAATGTGTTCCCTGCATTACAAAAAAAAAAGCTTAATTTACATTTTTTTTATAAATGCGTGCTATTGCGTGTCCAGAAAACGTAGCGGGTCGTTTCTATTATTTTAATGATATAGTTAAAACCGTTAACGTGAACGAACCGATATACACCAGCACGTCGACGTCGGCGATTTTTCAATTCTCTTTAAATGGATTGTTAGGGATAAGGTTTGCTCCTACCTTTCCAAACACACTTACAGAAGTACAAAATGATTCTAGATGCCTCTCACCTGGTTAAAAACCTTCGACGTATTCGCACAGAAAAGCGAAACTATATACGTTTTAGTATATACAAAAATACTTAACAATCAATATGGTGAGTCAGCCGGTTACTATAGGAGCGTATTCTCCCGAACAGTTTAGAGCGAAAGGTAGATATTATCCTCACATTATATACAAAACCACTTATACTTCGCATCACAAGGGTGCCGCACCACCTTCTAATCGAGGTTTATCGCTGCATTTTCTATTATTATTTAGCCTTTAGAATTTGGGAGAATGAAGGATTGAAGGTTTAAAAGAACTGGGTTGACGTCCATCTCTAGGAAAGTGAAGGAAGAAATGCCCATAAAGGCATTGACCATTTATCCTTCGGACAAGGTACAATCGAACTCAAAGTGCTCCTCAGAGTGAGAGCTTGGTGTTTAAATGCAGGACATGGTTTTTAAAGACAGTTCATGTCCGCATCAGCGAACATTAAAAAAGGTGGAAGAAGGCTATTTTTGTTTCCTTGTCAATGGGATAACGTAGTCTTTCTCTTTCTGTTTCTCCTTTTGCTTTGAGGAAAAGAAGGAAACTTACCTCTATGTCCCAAAACTATTTCGAATACAACTTTGGTCATCGTCACGTAACAATGTTCTTTCCTCCGAAATAAAACGTGATTAGATTTATTATTATTTTCGTATTCCTTTGTTACAGCAGGCACAAATCACGGACATTTTGTGCGTATATTGCAATGTTCTTAACTAATAGGAAGACCATGTGTGCAAAACCTACGGTGCATCAAATCACCTTTCAGTTCATAGAAACTACAGTATTTACTCGAGCAATAGACACATTGATTATAAAGAAACTTCATTTGCCCAGTACACAGCGTGTACAGTACACAATCACTGCGATCGACAGAAAACTAGCGATTTAAGGAAATAACGTCATCGCACGTAGAATCATCAATTAATGTGAATATCGCATTTTTAGGTGGAATCATTTTATCGTCCTTGATATTTCTACATTTTTATGTAGGACGTGGCTATTGGCTGTATGTTTGTTCTGATGAAGACTAGACATGTGAGTGTTGTTTGTCATAAGGTCGGTTGTTATTCGAGTAAATGCGGTAGTTTCGATAGTGGTTACGACAACAAGGTCTGCGTAATAAAACGACAGCATTTTTAAGCAAAGAGAGGCGATTATCTTGTTGGGTTTGTGGTGTGCTGCGTCATGACAGAATATTATTATGAGCGATTCAAGAAGTTGCTTTAAAATAAAATAAAAATAAACTGAACGGGAGTTCGTGAATTCGTTACGCCAGCATTACGTTTAACTTGGTACTACACTTTAATGGCATAATTTTTACTGTTGGGAACAAATTATAAAGCGACGTGCAAATGCTTAATTCTAAACAAAAGTAACTATGTTAATATTGAATGTGTATATTTGATGAGAAAAGAAGAGGTAAAAGAAAGGAAGAAACAGCGTGAGGCAGGGTTGGTTATGGTGGATTGAGACCAAAGACCCATGTGTACTCCTCGAGACCTTTCGTCGCCCCTACCCAGGACTGCAGGGTCGCAAAGCAACATCATTGCATGAGTCGCCCGTAGACCAAGCCAAGATCAAGGGAAGCGCAAGTCTGGGGGGGGCAATCAGATTTGGGTACCGCGTACGGAAAGTGGTGCGCAGAACTTATATATCACATCGTTGTGACTGAAGGCAGACTGGCTATCTATCGCAAACGCAAACTGTTTACTTGTCTTTGACTATCCGTTTTTGTTTTTCGTACTTTGTAAATAACGATTTCTTACGACTAGCGGTCTCGTGTTCATTTCCTATATCAGATCAAGGACTTTACAGTATACACCTCATACCTCATCATGAAACATGCTACCGGCTCTTCATCTTGTAGGTCTCGCGGTTTTCCTCGAATTACAACATATGCAGTTTTTTTTTTTAATTTTTACTGTGTATTGTTTAAAGTATACTATTTTTTTTAATTGAGAGGGTTAATAGTCGCGAATGCGGTTTCTACAAAATAAGTTAGTATGATTGCTTAAAAAGACTGATTTTCCACTGGTTGAGTGTAAAAGTTTGCAACACTAACAAAACTCATTATAATGCCAGTAAACACCACCGAATTACAATACTGAACAATTATTTTTATAACAATTTAGCTGCTGCGATATCTTCATATAAAAAAAGAAAATAAATGCGCCCATTCGATTGGGTATATTATTATAGAGATATAAATATTAAAAATTGCTGCCGGCTTTTTTTATGCAATGTGCAAAAGCAGCATTATTAGAAGAAACAAAATAGGTATCCTATTCTATCCCCGCAAATCTAGAATATACAAGAGCAATCAGATGTTAGGACGTCTAATAGGACTGTTGCTAAAACTTACATCATGTAATATTGATACCTCCGCAATGAATGAAGGAATGTTTTTTCAAGTGACTGTCACATGTGTTTGATTGAACCTGAGAAATTTTTTAAGAGCCGTTTCTTCGCCATGAAACATAGCGCTACGAAACAGAACTTGTATTGCTAATAAATAATCAGAATACTCAAAATCACCGAACATTTGAAGCACAAAATAGACAAGATATCTTAAAAAAGGAGCGTCATATATCGCATATTTTTCATGCGACAAACGTATTACTGCGACGTCCAACGCAGTAAAGCGGAACTTTGTACTCCCTATGATAAAAATAAATACTACGTTGCTCAACAATTTTTTGGACAGAAATGTTTTTGAGTTGAAAAAAAAGTCAGAAATGAAACAACCCGAAAATATTACTTTGCCTGTACAGATATAGACCCAGTGAGTTATGAAGCTAGTCTAATAACTCACTGTTTTGTACTTTTATTTTTCTTTCGTGTTCTCCCTTTTATGTGTTACTGTAGCGTGCAGTAGACGGCTTGTACTATATTGCTACCGGTTTCTTGCAGTGATAAATGTCGAAACTGCGACTGTCCAAACTAGAAAAAAAAACACGGGTTTAAGAGGGGAAAGGCAGAAGTTAGGAGGCGACGACTCTCGCAAAACGACCAGCTTGGCTGGATTTTGTGTGAGATTTCCCGGGGTGTGAGCTAGTCTTTCTCCATTGGAGTTCTGGCAGACAATTATTGTGATTTTAATAATCTTTTTCAGAACAAATATTTGTTACAGTTGTCACGTAGAAGATTTACGACAGAGCTTACTTTATTTTGCACTATTTTCAATATAATACAAAGTGGTACATCCGAACAAAGACTACATCTCGCGCGTTATCGAATTTATTGCAGTACCCTGCAGATTGTGGAAGTTTGGCGGTGTTCCTCTGTGATAAATATAGCAGACTTTGTTTTTTTCCTGCACAACGTAAACCAAGAAGTTTGATATTTCGAATTAAAAGAGTACAGCTTACCACTCCCTCCACTTTGCAAAAAAAAAGACAAAATTGAGAGAGGAAAACAGCTCTCCATCAAGATTACAATTTCTACACCATTTTGGAGTAATACTTACTGAAGCTACCCTACTGCTCAAATTACTGATCTTTCACATGCTGAATGGAAGTTAGCATTATTCAGCTTGTGAATCGTGGCACGCGTGGCCCGTGGATATTATTTGTCGCCTCTTCTTGAATAACTTCATCAGTCAGACAACAGGGTCTGCCTTGTTGGCTTGTGGAGTGCTATAGGTTTAACATAATTGTACTCATACGTTTGCACTCTGTACATTAATATTTAAAATTTTATAAACTAAGATACCACGCTATTCAAACAATATTTTTTTAACTATACACGAACATATCTGGTAATGTCCTATTTACTGCAAAACTTGTGGCTACCTCATAAACCTCAGCAATGTCGTCGTTAAATAGCATGGTCAAGTTAAAACCTATAAACAATTCAAGGTTTTAGTATAAACCATTTCAATCTAGCGTCCACGAGAAACGCATAAAAAAAGGTCCCCGAAAAACTTCTAACAGACAAACAAAACAATCCACCCACCCAACCCCAGAAAAAACAAACTACGATCGTCAGGTACAATCCTCCCCTCCACACACTGCCGCCGTTATTGCGAGGACCATTAGCGTTAATTGCAGTCAGAGCTCCGCCTGCTGAAGCAATACGAGAATAATTCATATTTATGCGCGTATAAAGCAGTGACTTCCTCTAGGTTCCACTCGTATAGCATGGATTCTATTCATGCTTCAAGGGGCTCGGAACCCGGAATCCCGCTGATGGCATCGATCCAATTCCAGCTAGTTGAGTCCACCATTCTATGCAAAATGCTCTGTTTGACAAACGAGATATCACTCGCAGAGTTTAACAAGGTATTTTGAATTCTTCAATAACATCATTCATCTATGCATTTGTTTATTTTGCGTGCCATATCATGAACATAGTTTGATCGAGTGTAAACAATCCTGCCATTTTTGTCAAAAGCGTATCATGCTTGTTTAGTCAAACCTATTGATACACGCATTCCTAACTTAAAAGAAAATATAATTTTAATAAACCTAAAAATTAACATTCGATCACATACAGTTAGTGACAAAATTATTAACCCAGTCCTTATGATATCCTACACTGCCAGTGCTTATTGGTCCTTCTAATAACTGCGTAATTTTACGTAATTTCTAATTTCTATCTAACCTGTATAATGGTTCGAAAAATCAAAGTCACTAATAGGGTGATTTTTGTTGTGGCCCCTTCTATTTTCATCGTTGATGGAATTCAGTTTCTTCAAGCCTAGTCCAACGTTTTTAAATCTGATATATATTCCAGTATAATGTGATAAGTTGATGGACGCACGGGAGCAGTGTAGTTAATAAAAGTACTTTGCTTTTCCGAGCATCAGAAGTGATTGCGACCACTAAAACTAAATACTCATGCTCGACTAAAAAAAAAATCGGCTTGTAAAGAGCAAGTTGCACGAAAGAAAAAAATCTATAAATTGTATTCCAGCAGCAATAACTGTCCTCTGAACTTATCATCAGAAGGTGTATGTTCCTCATGGTTTCGAGACCATATTTGGTATTGGCGCGTTACCAGTGTAAACCAGATCTCAATTATACACTAACAAGGAGTGTGCAACAACAGTCTTTAGAGTCCAAAAGTGCACGCTTGAAACTCAGGATGTATTTACACTTCGCAAGTCAGTCGTGATATGTTTATTGGAACGCCCATGGTGCCTGAAGTCAGCCCGAATCGTACTACAAAAACGCCTTGGAAACTTGAAAATATCAGATACGAATTAATATCAACGTCGGAGATTCAAAACAAGATAACCAAACACGAAGAAGCGCAACAACTAAATCACTCAAGAAAATATAAAAAATAACAAAAGCAAAAATATACGACACAAAAAAGCGATACATGGCAAAAGACGAAAACGTCACCTAAGATGCAGTATAAGCAGCTTTATAATAGGGAAGCGCTGTGCCTGAGCGGGGAACAAAACCGGGAGAGGATTAGGAGGAAGAACAGGTGGAGCATGCAAATGAACGGACGCAGAAAGAGGGACACCGAACTGAAAGGGGATATGTTGCTACGCAAAGGAAAAGCGGTAGATGACGCAGCAGTTTCTTCAAAACAGCAACCGAGGATTAAGTTCACCATGTAGTTTTTTAATGCTTTTTTTAAGTTTGATACGACAAAAGGTATCAGTACCAACGCTCTTGCTTCGCTAAGCGCGAAAGTATTTTTCGCTTTGACGTTGTTAAGTTTTTGTATTAGTTTTTTTTAACGGGGGTATTCAACACACTCGAAATATAACCAAAACATCGCAAAGGCTTAAAGGAAACAAGGAATGGAATGAAAATACATTTGTTTCAGGTTAATGTAAAATTGAGACCGTAATACAAAACGAAGAAAAATGTAGATTGGAGTGCTTGATCTTGTTGTGCGGTTGTGACGAAGATATTAAAGCCAGTTGAGGGATCGTAATCCCCTTTGTATTGTGGATTCCAGCATGAACAACAGAAAGGGGATTACGAACCTCAAGCTACCTTTAATGCCCTCGTCACTTTATTTAATTTTTATGTCATCGTCATTTCGTCATTTAGTCACTCACCATTCCCTACACATGACCTTGAGTCAAGGTAGCGAATAAAAGCGAAATATTAAAAACGTTTGCTTTCTGTAAGTTTAGAAAGAGTTATATACGTAAAGACAGTATATAACTATTTCTAAACTTGCATCATTACCAACGCGCTCACTAAAAAGTATGTTTGCTTTCTCTTTTAGATTTCTCTCTTTCTCATTTATTTCAACATTAAAGTTGAATCGGAGCCATACTGTTTCCTTTTGCTGTTGTTGTTTGCTTTGCTGAGTTTGAGAAGGATCTCGGGATCTTGGTTAGTGTTGACTAACTAGCGGATTTCACACAAGAAGTGGTGCGTTCGCTGGAAACAAACTTTAACTTGTGCTTCCCCAGTTCAACTTTTAACGAATCACAAGCCAAACATTGCATGGGTTTGCGTTTCAACGTAACTTATCTTTAGCTTTACTTCAGGAGTCAGCGTTATACTGGAACAACGTGTCTTTGCGCTTTAGTAGCACTCGACGACATCAAGTGCGCGTGAGAATGTACTGGATCTTTATACAACCGCGTTCGCAACCGCTTTGCGAACGCGGATCCGCTTCCAGTGTGAATGAGCGGTAAGAGCTGCGCTTTAAAACAAAGCAGATTTGTACGCAAAACACACTGAGAGCACAATATAGGGACAAGTTCCCAAGAACAGGAGAAATCGGAGGCCGAGTGGTCTAGCGCACACCAGCTCGGAGCACGTGGAGCGAAAGCTCGCGCTGCAGAACCCAGGATCCTGGGTCCAATCCCCACCCCTCCCCGTTTCGATCTGGATGAGCATCGTATCGGCGTGCGGTCGTGTATCACTACTGCGTGATGCACGTTAAAGACCCCAGGCTAGCGGTTGTACTGCACTGGCTAAATTCCTTATCTACAGCTGGGAGACTCGTCGCCCGTTGAGGCAGACCAAGTTCTAGGCTGTATAAACACACAGACAACCCAATTTTTTTGCCCAAGAACAGTGAGTATAATCTGATCTGCGGCATTAAGCACAAAGATTGAAGGCCTAAATAATAACATTCCGGGAGAGACCTGTGTCACATATTCACTGTCTTAATACATAGGGGTGGTCTCGGCGACAACAAAGACGCCCGGTTGACAGCGCACCTAGCTCGAACACCGGCGGTAAACAAACGACTTGCAAAGAGGAAACGAGAGGAAGTGAAATAGTTCTCTAATACACCCCCACCCTCCTCGCCTCCACCCCCAGGAGCGACCAGTGAGTTTAACACTACGAACTATAATAGCGCCGAACGCAGGCGAGTGCTCAATCATGGGGTGGGGTGGAAGGCTCTTGATACAAAATTGAGTTTGGTCGAAGCTCTAGATCCAAAATGGACGCTTGCTTGGAGTGACCGCCAAAGGCTGTAGCTGGAGGGAGGAAACGCCGGCGGCTTCCGAGGAACCTAGGAATCGAATTAGGTTCTCAACACTGGGCTCTCTCAGATACACGCCTTCCGCAAAGGAGGGGTCTGGGGAGATGGGTAGGGCTGAAAGTAGAATCCGTGCTGGCCCCAACCTCTGGTCTTCTTGAAGGAAGAAGTTTGTTTCGGAACGCTGCGTACCGAAACTCGTGGAAGTCTTTTGTTCGCAAGGCTGTTCACAATCTGTGCCGTTATTCGTGACTAAAACGAAATAAAAAAATATTCGCGAAGGTTTGGGCCGCGATTTGTTTTGGGCTAAGGAACAAAGGTGAACTGGAAAGGTATTATTATCGCTGTTGCATTACGTCTGGGTCATTAGATAACAGTGACGAGGTGTGTTTTTTCTTCTTTTCGGATCGCCTCGTGAGCAGGTTTATCGTTATTTTGTGAAGCAGACGGCCGACCAAAAGCTATCGTCGATTGCTTGAGCATTTTGAAGAAAAATGCAAATATCTATTTTTGGATGACCTGCAAGATTCTTGAAGAAGTGAGCGAGATTAATTATTAGCTGGCAGCTTTGTCCTAAATTGAATTTCGGAATCCTGTGGGCACGAACGGATGGCCTCACAGTTCTTGAGTTACTACAACTTACTAAAACGTCCACCTGAACGAAATGCTTGTTTTTGTTTTTTGTTGGTGTTGGACTTGGAAGTGAGAATGGATAACCTGATTAGTGAACACGTTCGTACACATTTTCGATACGATTCAAAACTTCTGGGATAGAAATTACAAAGGGGTGCAGAATTTAGTGAAACCGACTAGTTAGATATGTATGTAATGATTTCAAAAGTCGTTTAACGCTTACACTTCATCTAAGCTGTTAAATGTTGTTTGATGCATTTTTAATATTTTGTCATTTTAAAATATTTCTGATGTATTTTTAATATTTTATTTTGTATTCTTGTATAACGTGTAACTAAAATTTTTTTAGACTTTCTCTCCAAATAACTGGCTTGAAGACCTCGTCAAGCTGCTTTCGCAGCTTTTTATCTTGCGTACCTTTGCAGTGTAAGACTGAATAAACAAAGTTTTGCGTTTGAATTTGAATATCCTTTCTATGGTTCGTTCCAACTTACATAAACTCGTAGACAACGTAACCAGCAAATTTGGTAAATCAAGCTGCTATAAAAACGCAATGTCATAACGTTCGCTATCTTTGTACGTGATTTTTGTTTCGGCGGCAAATTAAATCAAGTTCTTTGAATACACCTTGACTTTGCACTTTCAGTTGTAGTGTGGTGTGTGTGTGTGTGCGTGTGTGTGTGTGTGTGTGTGTGTGTGTGTGTGTGTGTGTGCTGTGTGTGTGCGTGTGTGTGTGTGTGTGTGTGCGTGTGTGTGTGTGTGTGTGTGTGTGTGTGTGTGTGTGTGTGTGTGTGTGTGTGTGTGTGTGTGTGTGTGTGTGTGTGTGTGTGTGTGTGTGTGTGTGCATACGTCTGCTAGCCTCGACTGAGCTCTGATCAATAATAAAATGAAGTATGGCTTGAAGCTTAGCAGAAAGCACAACATGTTGTTTTGAAACAGAACTACTTTTGACGAACAAACGGGTAGCAAGTTGCGGAACGTACCCGCCAGAAATACCTAGGATATTTTTTGTCTACATATTGACACTCAAAGTGACCAGTGTTAAAAAAACGAGAAGACGAGGCCGATACAAATTGAATACGCAAATTGTTGCCACACTCTTCGCGCAACAATTTGTTTTGTGTGTGTGTTCCTTTTATTAATACAAATCTGCCATACCGGCGAACTGAATAATTTTTTGGTTATATCCTGCTGTTTGCGAGCTACGCCAAGATACCATGCTGGCATTTCTGCCTGGTGAGTGCCGAGTGGTTCAGGGAAAGCTGGAAATCAGTGACTTAGCTGAGATGTGCAGATTACAATATCGCCTTGTCAGGAACGGTAAAAGGTGATAACTGCGCAGTTATCTTTTTATATAAATCAGACATTTGAGTCAGTGATAAAAATATTTTTTGTCAATTATGGCTTTTTGTAAATGACAAGTAAAATATATGCCTTGTTGCTGTGCCCCCAAAACCAACACTGTAATTTTTTGTATAGGGTAAAGCAACGCTAGCATTACGGAATGGAGATCTAAAAAAAGTGCTGAGCTCGATTTGAAAGAGAAGAAGTTTAGCTACAAGCGTAATATTCCTTTTGAAAGCTCAGACGGTTGTTATCCCAATTTTTTTATGAGTAAAAAAATATGAAAAAAGCTTTTCATACCTTGTTTGAATGTATTCGTAGCAAAATTGTCCAGTATGCGTTATGCACGTACCAAATTGCACCTTTCTATCCCGCAAAAAAAGAAAAAAAAAGGAAAACCGAAACTTTGTTTATTTATGACAGCTCGAAAAATGGCCATTTCAATCAAACTACGCAAACAACGAACAAAAAGTAATTAAGCTATCCTAGATATTGTTCATCATGAGAAATAATATGCAGAAAAGCACCTAAAGGACAATTTGTGTTCACACTCTTAGAAATAAAGGGTGCATAAGGGTACACCCCTTGTCCCATATGAACACCCCAAAACTACATTTGGACGTTCAGTCCACTGACGTCGAGCTGGCGATACCAACTGTTACAAGCGGTTTAATAGCTTTAAATATAACGTACTAAATAGCTAATGTCCGTATCAAAGACTAGAAAACAAAAACACTGAGGTTTTTGCAGCGAAGCCAAAAAAACGTTGACCGTCTTATTGTAGTCTTTAATGCGTACATTCGTTATTTGAATAAGTTGTATTCGGTCGACTATCAAGCCGCTCTTGAAAGTTGGTATCGTCGGTTCGACGTATGTGGACTGAACGTCGAATTGTTGTTTTGGGGTGTTACATATGGGATAAGGGGTGTACTCCATACACCCCTATTTCTTCAAATGTAATATTGAGAATGTCGTGTAGAAAAATAATTTGATATGCGTAACCAAGAAAGACCAAACGATTGTAAGCACGGAAAAATGGTAGATATCTCGCATATCCATTAAAACTCTATACGGGTAGACGCTAAGGCAGAGGAGATATGAGAGCGCACGCGTGGAAGTCACCACACCGAGCTCTGGTCGATACGATTAGTGGCTGGACACGAAGGTAGCTGCCTTTTCTGCCCCTACTCGCTGTTCGCGAACGCGTTCGAAACGTGAACGTCAAACACAGGACGGCAACGATCGGCGTTGGAAGTCGTTCGAGGATTGAGTAGAAACAAAAGCCTCCTAGCTTAGCGTCTACTCACTAATCATATCAACCAGAGTTCTGTGTTCCAACGTCCCTGCCCACTCTCGTCGCCTCCTCTCCGTCAGTTTCAACTTGTATAGTCACTGAAAATGTGAGCGGGGCGGCTCTTTTTGAACGCTCGGCTTCCAACGCGCGTCCGTTGCCTTGCGCCATGTTTTCGACTACGCGTGCGCGCGCTCCAGGTGCATGAGAGGCCGAGGCGTTGTCGAACCTAGGAGGCTCGTACCGAAGGCGGGACAACTGCAGCTCAGCCCCTGCTCTTCACACCTTGTCGGTGACTACAGTTGAATGGCTTGACGCCACTCAAGAAACCTATTGCTGATTGGTCATTGGATTTACACAAAGGCTGCGTCGCACCAACCCTGTCCATTCTGTGTTCAGAGTAGGAGGAGGCCTTCTGATGAGTACTTTTTTTGTAGCTCGGGCCAGAAACAATTTTTCTGTTTTGTAATTACTATAATCTGTTCAATTTCCGGCAACTTAACAAAAACTACGCTAGAGTTTTTTTAATTATTATTGACAAGCTCGAGATCAAATTTTACCGAAGTAAGAAGAGGCGATATTAACACTCAAAAATGTTTTACTGTCTACGCGAAAGAAATGGGGAACCTCGCAAAATAAAATAAAAAAAATAATAAAAAGGTCTTTTCCCCCGCGGTGCACTGATAAACCAGGCGTCTATATTTATATTTACGAGGTCCAGTGCTGCGGTCTCGCGTAGGAACGAGCGTTGTTCCCAATTCGTCTATTTCCCCATTCCTTCCTTTGTTCTCTTCATCCATCCTATTGATTGCTGGATGCTATACGTTCGAATTAGCCGCGAGGGGACGCGGTGATTGTGGGCTACGAGTCGACCATTGTCCCTGGCCGCCTAGGGAACACGACAAGCATCCCGCGAGAATTCGCCGATTGATGACCACGCACGCGGACAAGGGGAAGGCGAGGGACCGCGGCAAGCATTCTGCCTCCCTAACCTCCGTGTTTTTCAGGCTTATTTTGTCTTTTTTATTTTTTTGCTTGGGGATTTTGGTTTGCGATGGAGCGATACCTAACACGAACACCCGCAATCAGTTGCGCTGCTGTCCTCGCTTTTCTACTCTGCTTTTGAACATAGTTTTTCGTTGTCACCACGTTTATTGGCTTGCGGAGTTCCGGGGTTCGCATTCCTGCTTGGGTTTGGTAGGAAGAAAACACCGTGTGCGCTGCTCGGCTCCAGCAGAATTGTTTTGCCCGCGCACATTCTTTAGGTTCAGGCGGGTTTCTGACACAAAAATAGCTTTACCTGTCTCATTACAATCAACCGAAAGTTATTTGTTGAGTTGTTTTTCCATGCATGACAATTGAGCGGGCGTAATTGATTGATAAATTATATATGTTTGCTCTTAGCACGTTCTTCCTAAGACTTTCAACTTTTCTTGAAAAATATAAAGTAAGGTAGTACAGAATTGATCCGCCCCTTTATGCTTACTCAAATAGGTCCCACGAGGATATGTCGCACACTTCAGGCACGAATTTCTAGTTTCACTTATAGGTTTTCTTTTTAATCATTAGAGCGCTCGTTTTGACCAAAACCCAGCGGTGCATTTCGTTTGTCAGCTATGGGGAGAGATGTATAAGGAGGGCGAGAAGGTGACGCTTACGACGCTCTCATTGGTTCGAAACGCCGACGTTAGCACTCGTCAACCACTTCCCTTCTTTTCCTCTTTCTCCATAGCTGACAAAGTGAAAGGCACCGCCGAGCTCTCGTCAAACGAGCCCTCTGGTTTTCGCCAAGTGACGCGCACAGCTGAAGCGGGGCCAGAGGAGAAGGCGCCGAGCAAAACATCCTAGGTAACAAAGCCTTAGTGCTGAATGAGATGGCTTAATTCAGAGAAGGCCAACGCTGGACACAGATTGGAAACGAGTGCTGTGTAAGCGCTCGGCTTTGAGTCAAGTGTGAACTTTGAGCCGAACGCTGACGTAATCGTCGTGTCCAACCTGGGCCTAGAGTTGGCCTTCTCTGATCACGCTATCTCATTCAGCACTACATCTTTGTTATCTTGGAAGTGGTGCGCCGCGATGCGGTGGAATGCGGGCGCAGTGGCGTCACTAGGGTCAGTGGCATCCGGGGCGGTAGCCTGCCGCGATCCCCCATCCCTCCCTCTCCCCCCGCCTCGCCCTTGTGACGCCACTGCGCGCGAGTGCACAGTTGCCGCTCTGCCATCACCGTTTTTTCTTTGCTCTGGGTTTTTAAGGTAGTGGTGCGTGGGCTGTGATTTGTGTGTCTAGTTTAAACGATGGGTGCGGTTTCCTCCGCTGATGATATGAATGCAGTTCCTTCAACGAGGGATATGGATGTTGTTTTTTCCACGAGTGATATGGATGACCGAATCCAAGGGCGTCGACGTACTTTGACAGGCAGAGAGTTAAAAAAAGGGTGAAAAATTACAGGAAGCTCCATTGGTGTATTTTTAGGAACCCTTTACATGACCATTGGGAACGCCACACAGGTTCCTTTTTGTGAAACGCTAACACTGAGCCCGTAATGAGGCCAAAAAGGGGCAGCAAATATACAGAAAGCAAAAGAAAATGACAAAAGAAAATAGTGAAGGGGTCACCGTTACTGTTTCCCAAAAGGGGACGTATGTGGCGTTTGCCAACGGTCATTCCAACGCATTTCTTAAAAAGTCCGCCTATAAATCTTCCTTTATTTTTTTTTTTTTTTTTGCAGATGACGTTGCGGGAGTTTGTAAGGCAGCTGAGGGGCGACTATTGAAATGATGTCATGATCAAAAAATAAAGTTTTTACATTTTAGCGCATCCGAGGTTATTGAAGAACGGTTCCCGGGGCGAGAGAGTTGCTTTCCTTCTTCGCTAGCTTTAGAACAGTATTCTCAGGAGAACAAGTTTAATCTCAACATATGCCTTCCACCGAAATAGCTTATTTTGAATTCCTAGACGCAAGTATCAAAACATAGCTGGCTTCAGTAGGCAAACCCAAAGGCGTGGCAAACGTCAGGTGAATATTGACGAGACATTTAGATTTTCTACGAACTTTCTAAAGCAGAAGCTTCGACGTTGACATGCAACCAATATACCATGATTCGTGTTTCTCAGAATAAACGCGCGTGTTTTCAAGAAACCATCACGTATTATTATAGTTCTGCCCCCAAAAAAACAACCCTTACAGGATAATCACAGTTCAGTT
>JAZHYW010030929.1:0-19505 GCA_037355805.1 Ixodes ricinus | reverse complement strand
GGTTAGACTTTAAAAGTGCATGGCTGAGCGTGTTGGTGTCTAAATTACGACAACGAAAGAGGGACATGAGAGACAAAACAGACGACACAGGCTTTCGACTTGCAACAAAACGTTTACTGGCTTTACTTTGCCTCCCGAAGCTCGACGGGGGATCGTGCGCGGAGAGAGGGGAGAGGGTGGTGGGTGAGAGAAGCAGGAGCCACGTTGCTTTGCCAGTGCAGCTCCCCCTCCCCCACCCTGCCGTGCTCCCCCCACCCCCGCACGGCGGAAAGGGTGGGGGAGGGGGGAGTTAGTGAGTGTCATTTGACACGTCAAAAGGGGGGGAGGGGGTAGAGACGGGAGCAGAACGTGAAAAATCCTGGGCGCTGACATCGGCGCTCTCGAGAGAAAGATGATAAAAAGAGCGATAGAAGACCAGAGAAAGAAAGTGGACTAAAGGTTCAGAAAGAGAGAAAGAGTTTACTTTATTTTGGATTCAATAAAGGCCATAGAGGTGCTCCTCCGCTAAGTGGACCAGAGCCAGCTGATTGACGTGAGCCGCCGAGGCCAGCCACACCTGCCATTCTGGAGGAGGGGGTTGGGGTAGGAGGGAGATCGGATGGCTGTGTGGCAAGCGGACAGTAAATGCTCAACGTTCGTGTAGGGGCAGGGGCAATTGGGGCAGGAGGGATCTGATCTGAAACGATAGAGGAAAAGTCGGGCGGGGGTGATGGGTATGTTAAGCTTGATGGCTCTCAGTGTCTATATTTGTAAGGGAGTAAACTGGGGGTGTGGAGTAGGCAGTGTCTGCATTTAGTCTCGGACTTCTACGTAGTGTTGTTTTAGGGTCTTGTAAAAATGTGCCTCGTCCGCCATGGGTGGGAAAGTCGATGGGATTACCGCCCCTGGATAAGAGTCTCGCAGGCAAGTTGATGAGCCAACTCATTACCGGCAATCCCTGTGTGCCCTGGCACCCAAACCACCACGACCGAGGCAGGGAAAAGTTGCGAAAGGGCGGAGGAGAGGTCGTCGCACAAATCCTCGGGAAGGTGGCATGCACGAATTGCCGGAATCGCTTCCACGGTATCACTGCAAATGCGGTACCGGGAAGCAGGCGGAAGGAAGGTAAGTTCTTGAGTCGCGTGCACTATGGCAGCAATCTCAAGAGCGAGCGGAGAAGTTGGGTTGGAGTAGGGGCGAACGGTGGATGTAATGGAAGGGGTGGCGGGGTGCGTCACGGTGACACAGGCTGTGGCGCCAAGAGGAGGGGAATGGGAAGCGTCCACGTAGCATGTGGTAGTGTGAGGTGAGAAAGGGTCGTGGTGCAAGGCCTGGGCTTGATGCTGTTCATAATGAAGGCCCGCGGTCATGTGGGCAGAGAGCGGGGCGCATCAAAGGTTGTCGGGAAGAGGCTTTTTCTATTTTGTTGGAAATCAATGGCTCGTATGCCAGCTTGTTGCAGAAGCCAGTGGCTCTGCGTAGAACCGGACAGACGACCCAGCTGACGGCCTCTGTGAATTCTGAATATAGTAGGAAGTGGGAGCAATTGCCATATAGCGTAGAGTTTCTTTCTAGATGCTTGTATAGGGAGGCGTATAGGTTGCTTTATATGCGTGTTCGGTTAGCTGCGACGAGCTGAAGTTGCTTGAGCTTTTGTCAACTTTATTTAGTTTTCATACAATGCGCGATTCCGGTGTTTTTCTGCAAGGCAACCTAGAAAAAACAATGTACAGACCCTACAGGTCATGTTTTGCTTTTTCTTTGTGCATTATATTGCATCGCCAGCGATATGGGCCCAGCGGGACCTCCAACTGGGACCGCCGATGTACGCGTCTGTGCCCCGCCGTTCCCAGGCGGCCCCAGTGCATGGGTCTTTTCCCTCTTGATTCTTATAATAACTCTATTGACGCGTGTGGCGCGCGCCTGAATTTCGTCGTTACGTTACCTTTGCATTACGCGCGCTGCATTTGGGGATTTTTTTTTAAATGTCTATAAAGTGTAGCTTTCTTTTATGGTGAAACCGCAGCCTTTTGGGCTGAGGTCTGACAGCAAAGAACTTCTATTATATAGTTTGCCTCCACGGTTCCATAAAACTCAAACAGATGGGAATAAAGAGATAGCGGGAGGTTGAAGTAGACACGATAGCATTCCCTACGTGACTATTCACTAAAGTTGCTACTCCCAGCGAGTTTTATTCACGCTTATACGAACTAGCGAAGGCTTGTAAAGGCTTTTTGTGTATAGCAGCCTTTTTTTGGAAATTGTTTTTGTGACTCGGGTTCGAGCTTGTTTCGTTTAAAGCTTCTGGGAAAGGTACGTACAGTTAAATTGTTATCGACATTTTTGTTTGCGACATTCACTGCGTGAGAGAAAAGGATTTCCATGATTACGTTTGCCTAGTAAAAACTTTTGCGGTAAAAACTTAGCAGCCAACGGATGTATTTAACTCAAGGTTCGTTTTTTTAGTCCCATGACCGGATAGGAGCGTTGAAGGACAGAGACAAAGTAAAGAAGGTAAAGACAACAAGGAGCGCTCCGTTCTGTTGTCACCTTCCCCACTTTGCCCCTGTCCTTCGGCGCTTCTGTCTAGTCATGAACTAACTAGCCCAACTAAACGTTTTCTTGTACTTCAGTCACATGATCCTGAAATATTAAATTCCATTTTTGGAACTCAATATTACCACAGAAGTTACGCGTGCACGTAAGGCTCCAGAATTTGTTTTTCTCGCACAAAAGATAACGTAAATTGCAACCGTTTTAAAAGTCTAGACATGTTCTTCTGTGTCCTCACACCGCTTTGAGAGGCCTCTTTTGTGAAAACAAAAAATGTCAAAAACAATCAAACAAAATTTATGAGTTTTTAAAGTTTAGATCTCACTCGAAAAAAAATATTCTGCTCTATCCCGCGAGGTAAGAGCTACTGATTCGCTAAGTACTGGTACAGCTAAATGTCATTTTGCTTTGCTTTAGACAGGTACTAAAGTAAAAAAAAAGTATCTTTGTGGAATTAAACTTTATATTGTTTATTTCAAGAGCCATGTTTCATTTTCCACATCTGAAGATTAATATTAAATTATATATTATTACACCAGTTTGCGAAATTGCTTTACAGTTTTAGATTCCATTTGCCACTGTTTACAAATGAAACTTAATAAGAACGTACTTGATTATTTTTCCGCGGAGAAAACTGCATTTTCGAGCCTGAACTGAACAGTAGCACCGAAGGACACGGACAAAGTGAAGAGGGTAACGACAACAGGGTGCTCCAGAAACGGTTAATGAACGGCAACAATAAGACCGACAATCGTTCCTTTCCTTCATGCTATCTCCCACAACATAAAACAAGTTGCGGGGTTTTACAACGTTCCGGCTGTTTTTTTTTTTCGGCCCGAATAATATTTCGGCATTGTGCACAATAATGAATGCTCCAGAGAGGGATCGTGACAGATGAAAAAAGAAACACACAAAAAAGGGTTTTTGGATTGTACAACCGTTGTCGTCAACGACATTCCACTTTTGTAGGGCGCACCTACGTAGCTGACCATGCAAGAGAACACACCGCGGCTATCAGACGACGTCTGGGCGTTTGGCAGTTCATTGCGATGCCAGTGCACCCCGTTCTTGTCAAACACAACCATCCTGGGACGGCACAGGAGGAAAACAACTAGAGAAATTCACGAAGTGTTTGTCATCAAAGCAAGAGGTGCCGATAAGTGTCTCAGTGAGCCGTCTGTTGCCTTGTTACATAAGTAAATGATATATTTAGAGAGAGAGAGAGTGGGGTGGCTGGAAATGACGTAGTTTTATTAGGATATTTAAGTCAGTGTGTTTTCTAATAAACTTTCAGTTGGGAGTGCGCTCCGTGTTGTCGTTACCTTCTTCACTTTGTCCCTGTCTTTCGCCGCTCCTATCCAGTCATAAACCAACTAGCCCATCTGAACTTTTTATTTTCAAACCTGTCCGTAAATTTGTTCGAAGCATTAAATTATCTCCAATTATCTTATGCATACACCTATTGCGCGGGCATTTTATATGCGATTTGTGCCGAAGGCCCTAAGCATGAGTGGCGAGAAAGGTCGAGATGGAAACTTTGCGCCAGCCCGTCGGTATACGCTAGTTAGCCGACTCCTCAAAAGCCTTTGATCTGAAGGCCATTGAAATGCCCGTAGATTAAGGGTGTACATTATTTCAATACCCGGATATTGTAAGGGCGATTCTCAAACTGAAGCAACTACCCACGACCGACGCTCTTATAGAAGCCCACATCTTGTGAAGGACAACGAGAGAACGGGCATATTATTATGGTCACGAGTATCGTTATACTAATAAGGGGACTTGACCCCAAATCTTAGAATACCACGAAACAAAACGTTGGGCGGTATGCTCGCGGTTCTGACTTATGCTCGCCATGAATATTAGTTTATGTCCGTTTTTGTTCAGTCGACGTTGTTTTTTTAGGCTGTTTCATGGGGCTAATTTGAGCAATTTGAACACCCCGTAATAAAAAGCTCGGCTTACGACGCTGACCCGTATCTCACATCTAACGAGCGCACGCAAAAAAAAAAATCACCCAGATGCGCCATCTTGCTGCCATCTTTAGTGCTTTTCTCGTTTCATTTCGCGGTTGTATTATTATAACGCGTTATTTTACATCGTGCTGAAAAGCAGGAAAACAGAGAGTGGGTGTGATTAGTGTGGCAGCAGCGCGCGTGAGTGTCAAGCATTTTGCGAATGCCGTTTTTTTTTTTTTTCTTCGCACAAGCGGTAATTACAGCGCCGCCGCGACCCCGCAAACCCCAAACGGCCGCCATGAAGTTCGACCGTCCCCGGGAAAAGTTACGCTAGCTCGTAAGCGTCTGATGACAAATGAGAGTCGGCGCGGGCGCTTCCTCCGACCACCGAAACACGGAGTTTGGACGTTCACCCTTCCACGTGACATTAGTCGAGCACCAATTCCGTTGTTTCCAGCCAAACTTGCACCCACTTAGTTTTTTGTGTCACGAAGTAACGACTTGGTTACTTTTAGGACAAGGAACGAGCTACGTATTTTCGTTACTTTCAGACGAAGTAAGGAGTAACGGTATTTAGTTAGTTCTGGAGGGAGATCCAACCTAAGTCTCACCCCAGCTCGCGCCTGTAACTTTCAAGACGATAAACCACTCGACAGACCGTAAAATATGTGCACGAGGTATGTCAGTATAGCCTCATATATCACTAAAAGTGAAGCATTTTTCAAGAAATTTGACTTAGGAGCGAACTTGTAAGGCTTTTTGTCCCGTAAATTCAGTTAGTGCACTTAACTCGGGCAGAAGTAAACATAAAGCACTTTTATTTTGAAAAAGACGTCCAGTGAATGTCGCAGGGCATGCGGCGAGCCTCTCCGTCACTTCTTATCTGTCCAAGGCGTCGTGACATGATCGTCGGCATTCCCGAGCCAGCTTAATGGCCAGCAAAGGTCGTCTGATCCCGCCGATGACGTCACTTTTGCTAGTTTTCTCCCCGCCCTCGCGCTCTCTCGGGGCTCTAATCTGGACAGTTGGCGAAAATGTCGGCATGGAATCCGGCGGCCGTGATTGGCCGGCGTCGTGCTTGACTTTAGCGCCGGTCAATCACGCCGGTCGAATTCCTCGCTCACTTTTTCGTCAAGTGTCCTGATGATAGAGCCCCTGCGCTCAACGCGTCGCAACGAGCGAGGCTGCGTCGAAGTATTAATTAGCGATTACAACGCTCTTACTTATAAGATTGATAGAAAATTGAAGATACATAAAGTTTAAGTTGCTTGCATTAAAACATTCACGTTTTGTTTTTTATTTGAATTACTATCTTTTTTTATTGAACGCGTTAAAGAGAAAGCAAAAATATTAGCGACGACAAATAGTGGAAGCCGGTGATGCTTCACAAAAAAGACACATTTATTGTAACAATAACATAACGCGTTGTTTTTAAGCCGATGTAACGTGTTTCCTTTGAGTTGCAGTAACGTGTAACGTACTTAGTTACTTTTGAGTGCGTGACGGAAAACCGCATTTAGTTACTTCATTTCAGTAACGTATTTGTCTGTTTTTAGGCCCGTGAGGGGGTGAGCATGTGCCGCGCCTGCCATAGTTTGTAACACCTTATGTGCGAGCAAAGGCAACGCTTCAAGCACGCGAGCATGTCGTTCTGAACGATGCTTGCGCTGGAAGAGCGCTCGTACTTTACAAGGACGTTGAAAACCCTGCCTTGCGCTCATTGCATTTGCTACGCTTTTATATGTCCAGTCGATAGGTGAAAAAGTACAAGCCTAAATGTTGAAGGTGGGTTTTGAAAAAGCGTGAACCAAATAATTATTACGCAGCATCCATCAAAATACTCAACATCAGCTCTTGGCTTTCTGAGCCTGCTGTGCCAAGCTCGTTTCAGACAGCGATAGCTTCAATGCAATCTAAGCCAAGCTGGAGTCAGCTGAAATTATAAATTATAAATAAAAAATGCAACGAAAGCAAAAAAAAAAATAGCCGGAGCCAGATCTCATTTTTGGCGCACGTCAGGATGCATGGCAGACAGCCGCTCGCAAATTGTAACCCTATGACACGCAGATATCCTTATACGAATTCAAATGAAAGAAACTCGATCGCTCGAGATTAAAAAACAAACAGCAGGTATAGAACAAACGTAAATAAGCAAAACGAAGACACCCAGCATGATTAGCGAACGACACTTGCTTCCTAAGCGCGCGTATTCTCAAACAGAACGACCAGCTTAGCAAATTCTGCTGTTCTTGTTTGCGCGTTTGTAGGGCATCTGAGCAAACTCAGGAAACAGCTTTGTTTCCAAAGGCGGTTCTTTCCAATGCGTTCACGTCTTCGTCTCTCAAAAGCTGTGAGGATTTAAACGATGTTCTGAAGCAGGAACTGTATAAACGCGTAACACCATTAACTTCACAGATAAAAAAACAAAACAACAACAACAAGAAATAAATAAAGCCAAGTTCTGTTTACTGAACGCTATGGCCATCTCGGAAACAGTAATGATATTTCAGGTTTATTTCAGATGTTTTGTTTTCTCTGCGCAAAATAAAACAGCTGAATGCGGACCACGTCTTGACCTTTATTGCCGGACACAAAGTGTGACAATTATTTTGTTTCCTTTTATTATTATAAAAAGTGCTCTGCATTGTTAAAAACAAAACAGCAGCTTGAAGGATTAAGGTCCTTTGTGCTGTTTAGAAAGTACGATACTTCTTTTGCTTCTTTAGGCGAAAAACAGACGTGATTGGAAGACACTGCTTTGTTGTTGTTTTTTGTTTTTTTTACGCCAAAATATTTAAACGTAGCTATAGACGCTTTGCAGTATCTATGCAGTGGCGCTGCCATAACCGATCTACAGCTTTTGTTTTCTCTTATTTTGATCACTTCGCTCCATCGTTGCCAATGCAGGACAGGTTAACGTCATTTTAGATCCGACTGTGTCCTTCTCCCCAGCATGAGCCTTCTTGGAGGCTCGTCAAAGCCCGCGTCAGTGGCTTGTAAATCGGTGAGACTAGAGAAGGAAGCAATGGCTGCTGTAATCTTGTCCGTTGTGGAGAGCGTCTATACATTGTTTTTACGTTTCTGAATGTGCATCGCGTCTTCCAATAGGCTAGATCAAAGACACAAAAACCCGCAGGGACGAAGAGATGTTGAAATTCCTGATCTTGAGTCAACTGGGCGCGCTTAATGTTGTCTTGAAGTTTGGCAAATTACAGCAGTTCTTGATCTGTAGAAGGGCAGTGCCCGATCGAAGCGTGTAGAGAAACATTATCGATGCAGTTAAGAAAAATAAGTTTATCATTCGTGTTTATCAATTACGCAAAAATAAAACAACATAAATCGCCGTGCTTATGCCTGAACAATGAAGGTTGTTTTCGTCGACCTGCGATAAATTAATGTGCGCCTAAGTTGAACTGACGATCACACACAAATACTTACCCTAGACAATTTTATAAACTTCCAAACGACACGTTTTATGATTACAAAAATGTGAATATGTTGGAATATATTTTTTAATACGTTTTGACGTCACTTCTTGAGTGTTTTCGACGACAAACTTAACAAGAAAATCCATGTCTGCATCGTAATCATAATATATCATAGGGTAACTAGAAAACAATCACTCACTCAAACAACAGGATCAAGTGATTTCTCCACCCTGGTGCCAAAACTCAGTCGGTATGTATGTATATATATATATATATATATATATATAAGAGAGAGAGAGAGAAAACGTAGCGCAGGATGACGAAAAGTATATACGGCAGAAAACGCACTTGAGACGGTTGTTGGTGTTTCGAAGTCTCGAAAAACGTCTGTCTCAAGCCAAAACGTCAACGAACTTGACAAATAATATGTTTTTAAATCCCCAACAACCGTCTCAAGAGCCTTTTTTCGCCATTTATATATATATATGTATATATATATAAGCTTTCGGAGGCGAGGTCCGGGCTTTCAGCGTGCCTGCTAAGCACGCGCCCTCGTGCAGGACAGAACTGTTCAGGGACACATGCTGTCGCTTTTAGTATTGGCTGCGTTTGGGCTTAAGCTGAAGCGAAGCATAGTGCATAGAAATTATATATTTTATAAGCATCGTTGTCGCACTTGTTTGCCTTTTTTTTCTCGTAATTTACACTTTATTTTCGAATACTTTACTGATGAAAAACTGGTTTGATACAGTGCACATTTCAAGGAGCAATAAACATCGTGCCTTCTGAAATAGAAACCACGAGTCTATAATGGCTCATGGAAGCCCACCAAGAAGAAGACATGTACGGGGTGGCCGTGAAGTGTTCACGCAGAGACGCACGCCTGTAATAGATGGAGGCTGATCATGTCGAGAGCACTCAACATAAGCCCTCCGCCCACTAAGGACCATGAATGCTATGTGATCCCTGGATGCGACATACTTATTTGGCTCACAGAACCTGCATAAGAAAATTAATTATAATTTTTAAAGATAATTTGAACAAAAACACAGCCGCCTATATTGTTGTATAACTCGGGTGCCCAGATTCTACGAAAACCCTGTAGAGGTAGAGTTCGTGCGACTGCAGTGAGTGAGAGCGAATCCAAAAACGGCAGCTGTAGTATTTGAAAAATGATAAAATAAACCGAACGCAAATCTACTGCGCGTAAAAACAGACTGCGTTTTGAAACATTCGGGCATTTCAGTAAAAGTAATCGATACATTCAGCTTGTTTGTAAGCTTTCTAATCTTTATCAGGAAGCGAGTCTCGAAAACCTCGGAATGTTTGCCTCTCGTCTTCGATCAAGTTCCCCTTTTCAATGCTGCATAAACTTTTGTTTAAAAAAATTGTATTTCTGTTTACATAGATCCAGGTCTATGCTAACAGGTCGCTTGCAGATATACCATTGTTGATCTATAATATTCGCAAATCAACAAACAAATGTTCCTTTCTCAATCTCCTGCCTTCCTTAACTCTGATCGTAAGATTTATAAAAAAATCGCGTGTTCGAGATTAAAACTAGACCCTGTTTGCTTGAACATCCATATGTGGGTAAACTTATTTAAGAAAGAGGAATACTATTGCGGTGAAACCAAAACGACGCGTGTTTTTGGCGATCCCCGGAAAACTAAAACATACGCGATGGAGTAGGGAAAAAAACAACCTTGGCGAAGCACAATATGAAAATCGCAAACATTGATATATTCCAAGCACTCCTATGACAAGAATGCAATATGAATAAAAACAAAATCCGGCGTAGACCGTCAAGCATAGTTTCGCAAAACATACGAAGCAAAGGAAACGGAACAACCTCGCTTCGAAAACGAACTGATCGGAAATGAACGGCCCAGAGGGCACAACCAGAAACACAACGATAAACTACAACCAAGAAAACATTATAAGGAAATAACTGAAGTAGAATAAACGAAATGATGCCAAAGAAACGTGAACCAGACGGTGCTGAAGAAAGGACAAAATCTGGACCGAGTGCCAGCTCGCTCAAGGAAGAACAGCGCGGGGTCTACCATGCGCGAGCTTCGGAGAAAGGTATCAATCACCCGAACGTTACTTTCAATAATCGAAAGCGTGTATTGGGTCATTTTTCACCGGTGTACACGGTGTGCCTAGCAGGAGTGTCAGTAGCAGGTCGACAGCTGCTCGGGGAATGCAGCACTCGCTGCTGCCCATGGCTCCCTCATTCTGTTGCCGTTTGTGTCGGGGTACGTGAGCCTAAAGCTCGCTTCAGCCTTACATTTGGTGCGGAGTTATTTGACTGAAATTCCGGAATGCTCTAGTGCGATGTTTGAGCTCATGGTGTCGCGTTCGTTACGGTGCCAGACCTCCTTATCTGTAACACCTAGGCAGTAGCTGTCTCGAACTGTCAAACACATAGAAGGAACTCCAGGGAACCACACATGATAAGCGAGCGCTTTATCTCAATCTCAGAAAAAGCTTTCTTTCGCGCTTGCTATGTGGCGCTAGGATCATCGATTCATCATCGTTGCTGTGTTACAGCTAACGAACTTACGCAGATTCCATTTGTTCTCATACACACAAATACACACGTGTACGCACCAGCTTTGTCTTTGCTAAATATAGGATTAAAAATATAATCGAGTCATTTACGCGCATAATGATGTCATTCTGGTTTCTTGCGCTTGTGCAGATAGGGGGGTCCACATAAGTAACACAATAGCTACAATAATTAACTCGTATGACTCGCACCAAATACGAGACAACATGAATCCAACACCTCTACGCCTCTGCCCTGAACGTGCGATGCACAGACCAGACAGACATGTTTACGTTACTGAAATAGGGTAGTGATATACTGTTACTTGTTACCTCAGAGCTTTACTAATTGCACATGATGATAAACCTAAAACTGGGGTAGAAAAATAAAATCGCGAAGGAAGACAAATAAAAAAGTACAGGCAACGTCTCAAATGCAGCTACAAAGTTTATTTTTTACACGCCTCATATGTCACTCCTCCAGTACCGTCACCACTAATCACCAAAAGCAACAAGACTCTAGGTCAAGAGGACGTACGTTCAACTTACACCAGGTCTCCTCCATTTTGACGTGTTTTAAGTTATTCGTACCTGAAGCAGGCTGAATACCCTTTTCTATTGCGTCCTCTTATCGTGGTGTATTGTTTCCGGTGATTGTAATGACGGCGTTAGAGAAGTGGTATATAAGGCGTGAACAAAATAAACTTTCTAGTTTATTTTCCGAAGTTGCCTGTTCTTTTTCAGTCTTCCTTCGCGTTTTCCATTTTCCAACACCAACCTCAGGTTTATGATCATGCTCAAATTATACCCGCTCCCCTGCTCTCTCTTATTTTTTTCGTTTACTAATTACGTTGCTCGTTACTGCAGTTCAAAAGAAACGCGTTAACTCAGCGTGAAAGCAACTCGTTATATTCTCCTTAGTCCGAATGTGTTATTTTTGTGAAGCAGCAGCTGTTTCCAATATTTGTCCTTTATAATTTCTTGGTTTTTAACGTGTTCATAGATTCATAACTCTGGCTATACTGACATAGCTTGTGCACATCGTTTTGTAGTCTATCCAGCGTTTTCTCGTCATGCACATTATATGCACGAACTTGAGTGAGAGCTAAGTTGGGTGTTTGTGTTATAGACGTTCTTCTCCCCAAGTAACTAAATACTCTTACTCAGTGCTTCCTCAAAGAGTAACGAAAATATGTTGTTCATGATTTTCTTTCAAAAGTAACTAGGTCGTTAATTTGTTACCGAAAAAAGTAACCAAGTACATGTAGCGCGTTACTTGGAACGTGTTACGTGTAAGTCTTCCGATGCCTCTATGCCTCTGCGTTTAACGTGCGAGTAGTAGAGGAGATGCAAGCTGTTAACGCGGCAACGGACGAACAAGCACGTCACAATAAAGTGGCAAGGCGACGCGTGGGCGCACATTTCTCGAAAACAGGGCGCGGCCCTTAATGGGATCGATTCTCCGACCGCTTTCTCTTTCTCCCTTCTTCACCAAGGTGGTCATTTGAAGCCAGTTGCTCCGGCTACGATCCATCGTTCCTGTTAGTGTGCTCTGCCAGCTGCACTCCATGCTTCACTGTCAACGACGCAGTCGCCCGGTAATAAATACGACTGTGAAAACGTTTCTCATGACGAGACGTCAAAATCGGTCGTAGTTTTTGAAACCTAATATATACTTAGTTTAGGAAGAATCAGGTGTTGTTAACTTCCTAGTATTTCGTACATGGTTATTCGCTCTACGGAATGATGTTCGCGGCATTGAGGCATCCCAAACTTGTATCTGCGAAAAAACTATTCTTATTATTATTACCTATTATTATGTGTGACAGCCCGATGATAGACTTACGCCTGATTATATTGAGCGAGCTTGTGCTCATGTTTTTACATGCACTGAATATTTACGTAATGGCGAAAAGGTGCTATTTTCATTTCTAAATCCGTGCTCTTGTTTGACTGCGCACGTATGGGCCATTGTAAACTCGCCAGAATCTTATTCGCTTGAATGCCCCATGTGCTTGAACGCGCAGGGGTCGAGCATCAATGCAATGCACACAAATGCGTGTGCTTTCAAAGGCTAGGATAACGAAAGAGGGACATGGAAGTTGAAGAGACGACACAGGATTTTGGCTTGCAACTAAACGTTTACTGGCATCACTTTGCCTCCCGAAGATTCACGGGGAAGCGTCGCGGACGGAGGGAGGAGAGAGTGGTGGTTGAGAAAAGCAGGAGCCATAGGCCTTTGCCAGCAGCTATACGCGCACGGCGAAAAGGAGGGGGTGGGGAGAGCCTGCTGGCTCTTATTCGACACGCCATGGGTGCATGGAGCCCAGAAGGCCGGTGGTGCCTTTTTGGGGAAGGAAGGAAAAAGGGGGAAAGGGTGGGGGACGAATACGAGGGGAAGAAACAGGAATTTGGTCAGTTTTAGGTCTGAGGAAGAACCTTCTCGCCTCACAAGAACCGAATCTCTCGATCCGAAAGAGAACGGGAAGGTCTGGACAGGTTTGAGACAGAAGATGTAATGTGCAGGGACTCTATGATTTCCCTGCCGATTCGAGATTCGTGTCCAGCGATGATTTTGTTTGCCTAGAGTTCAGGGATGCACGAGGGGCAGTTTTTTGGCGTGAGCCACGTCTGGACGCACGGAGTCCGGGGAAGGAGACGAGATCTCCTTGTTGTGTTCCCGGAGACGATCATTCACGCGGTGCCAAGTCTGACCGATGTACTCGGCCCTGTGTACTGTAAAACGTACCTTTCGTGCAGGGTCCAAGTCACTGTTCGTTTAATTGTTTGTTTTTGTGCATTTGGGCGGAGGTCTTTAATTTGTGACTCACTTGCACGAGCCTCCGAGTTTAAATTTACGAGCGAAGAGAAGTTTTTGCCGAATTCATGTGCTAGCGCTGCCAATCGGTGGGCCGTCTTGTGGGAGTAGTGAATGGAACATGATAAAACTGGAGACATGGAGCAGGAAGGACACACATAACATCGTCTCAGTCATTGCTAAGAAGTTTTATTCACAACACTCCCTTTATAGTAAACAACCCTTAGCCGACGTGAAAGTGGAAAAAATAGCAATGCTAGTATAGCAAAACAAGGACCATTCATCGCCGATATCTAATCATTTACAACCTACGAAGCAAAATCTAAAAACTACAACTGTTGTAGTTTCTAGATTTTTGCTTCGTAGGTTGTAAATGATTATATATCGGCGATGAATGGTACCTTTTTTTGCTGATACTAGCATTGCTGTTTTTTCTCTTTTCGCGTCGGCTGAGGGTTGTTTACTATAAATGGAGTGTTGTGAATCAAACTTTTTAGCTGTGACTGAGACGGTGTTATGAGTGTCCTTCTTGTTCTGTGTCTCCGATTTTATAATTTTGCTTAATATTCACCAGCTCGCTAGTGCCCTAACTTTTCTTTTAGTGAATGGACTCTGGTCGGGAAGACCGGGACCCAGAAAGGGCCTCCCTTGTACGGCTCCCAGAGTGCAGAATGAGGTTTTTAGCTGCTCTAATCCAGGAGGTCTACTGGGTAACTCGCCCTCCGTACCCTCGTGGCCTGCAGCGACAGCCTGCCTCTGCTCAAGTAACGGGATGTCTTTTTGGAACAAGAGGAAAGGAGAGACTGAACGATTCCAGATATGACGGTTTTCGAATGAAGGCTAGGAAAGGGGAGGACAAGTTTCTGGAAGGGCTATTGAAACTACCAGCATAGACTGTAAGATGACTGAGTTAGCGGAAGATAAAAAAAATATCGGAAGCCCTCTTGAGTGGTGTCTTTTTTGTGAAGGTAAGAGCCTTGGCGTTAGTTTTGAATGACTGAAGGATATGAGCACCTGAGATGGAGGCAGAATTAAGAACGAGGTAATCGTCAACCGACCGAAAGATCTGACATTCAGTGCGTGAGCGAGCTAGATGATCCTGCACCGCGCGAGTCACAAAAAATAGATGCATCTCGCTGAGGATCGACGCGAGGCAGGAACCGATGCACACCCCGACCTCTGAATGAAGACACTTCTCTCGTGCTCAGGCAGGGTGGAGTTCACGAAGAGCCCGGGAAGATCGACGAAGCCTTCGACCGTGGTTCAGGACGCGTTCTGGAACCCCACCATTCCATGCAGGTCGATTGCCTCAGACACGGAGCTCCGAATAATTTTGAGACCAAGATTTTACTAGATCGCCTACATCAGGCGAGAACATGTCGTGGTTCTGACCAGGGTGCAACGGGCGGATTGAATCAATCACCCGAAGAGAACCCTTAACACGAATGGAGTGGGTGAGATTCAGAAAGGAAAGGGGCTTTTGTGGGTAAAGGGCGAGAGGTTTCTTCTACCAGCATCACCCTTAAGAAATAATACTTCGAAAGGGAATGCCTGGCTTGTGCGTTTTTTGCCGTGAAGAAGATGGAAAGGTACTGTTTAGGGGGGGGGGGCAGAAACTAGGAATTTTAGAGAGAGAGGTTAAGGAAATCGCAAACAAATTTGACCTCGGAACAGAGTGCTCCCGATGGGTGTTTTTTTTTTGCTAGGAGAACAAAGTTCTTTTTTATTGGCTCATCCACCTTCTCCTCGAATTTGCATGTGTTCATCACGACAAATCTGCACAGCTTGTCCGCCTCTAAGAGCACCAAATCGATCACGGGCTCCACGACGCACCTCCACCGCACCACCGGCCCTCAGGGCTCCACGTAACGGTGACGTGTGAAATGACACCCAGTAGCTCCCCACTCCCTTCCCCACCTTAGCCCCCTCCCCTTTCTGCCGTACACGCATAGCTGCTGGCCAAGCAACGTGGCTCCTGCTTCTCTCACCCACCATTTTCATTTCTCTCTCCGCGCACGCGCCCCCATCGAGCTTCGGGAGGCAAAGTAAAGCCAGTAAACGTTTTGTTGCATGTCGAAACAACGTTTCGTCCGTTTTGCCTTTCATGTCCCTCTTTCATTATCGTAATTTAGACACCAACACGCTCAGCCATACACTTTTAAAGTCTATCACAACAAACGTGTGAAACGAGAAAGGATTCGCGTGAAAGGTAAATTTGCGAGCAAGTGCAGACGCGAAAATTTTATGTTGGGACACGAAACCTGGGGATCCCGCAACTAACGTCCCCTAGCACAATAATAATTGTCATAACCCCCTCCCTCTTCTAACTAAAACAAAAAGCAGGCTCCCCAAAATAATGTTCGCAACATGCTGACTCACAAATGATCAGGCTCAACCGGGCGCAAATTAAATCATTACCTACTACCAAAATTGCCGGGAAAGATTGTTGTGTCACGTATTTATTTTTTGTGGAAACAGCCATTTAGATATAATGTAGATCAGCTCTCGCAGTTTTATTGCGTACCATTTTGCATTTAATTACTCTTCTAAGTTGTGTGCAGGGCTATTATATTCACGAGCTTGAAAACGTGCCGTTCTGCAGATTGTCGTTTTAAGGACGACTCGGTCAGGGAAATCATTTTTAAAGACACATTTGTGCTTCTGCCTTCCTCCGCTTTATACAAAGCTGTTGAGGCCGATTACATCTTGATCTGCAGCGCAGAAACATCAACAAAATATATTTAGTGTCTCCAGCTTGTCGATCTAATATATGCACTATTACAGCTCTTGGCTGGAATTGAGGAGTTTCCTTCTACTGTGTTGGATATTTTTATTACGCTTCTAGTAACGCATTAATGGTTAATATTTCTTTCATGCAATTTTTTTAAAATCTGGTGTTTCGGGCTACTGCCGGCTGCAATGACGACGAGTTTACTTATCATCATCATTTCTATCATACCTCGACATCACAGACGTCGAGAAAAAATACGTTGCACTTTCTATGTTTAAAGATTTTCTCTTTTTTTATTTAGAGGTTGTTGTGTACGACCTAACAAAAGGCAATGTTGACAAAGCAACAAAACCACTATCAGACCTGTTTGATTAATTTTAGGATTGTTGACAGTACTATTGCTCCGTCGGTGTTGACATTGTGTTCTTATTGGTTATTTTTGTTTTAATTCCGTCCGGTGTTGATTTTGATGCGCTCAGACATCGAATCTCTGTTTCCAAACAAACCGCGTTTTTGTTTTGTTTCAATCCGGGGTCTATTACATTTACGCCGGCGCAGCGATGCTATATAACCGCTAATCCGGAATGTTTGACATCTGTTAGTATTATGGAGAGCATAAGTGATCACGCTCTTGTTCAGTACGAAACGTCACAAAAACTAATCCATTCAACCAATATTCTGAAGCACATATTTTTTTCACGTCCAAACATCGAAGGCATGACGTCAGCTGTAAAATATTTTGAAAAGTATTACATGTCACCTCATGGCGAGCCATCCGCAAGTGACAACTGGGTTCCCATCAAGAACACGTTTATGGAATTTCTTGAAATATTTGTGCCTAAAGCGTCCGTTTTATCTAATAGCACGTCTCCCAGGTTTACTAGGAGTTTAAAACGCATGCTAAACAAATAAAAGAGATTATTGGCGACCGCAGAGTACTGATAAGTTGTCTGCTTGGTCATCATATTGCCATCTTCATCTTCAAATCAGGTGATAAGTCCATTGAGTTAATACAATAAACGCTAGAGGCTCAGCTGGCGCTAGTGTCTACGGGACTTCCGGTTGCAAATTGAAGCAAACAGCATGCAGTCTACTTTTCCAGCCTTCCTGTGTATTCCTATGGGAAAATGCGCGTGGATTTTGTCTCTTCGCCGGAAAATAACATGAATAACTTTTTGTTATTTCGGTTGTACCGGATAGTATGTACCTTTATTAATATTGAGAAAAGTGTAATGGCTTTAATTACAGCATTTTTTCTTTATCGCTGAACGATGTTAAACTTCGCTATATTTCAGGCCCAAACCTCTGTTCCATGGCAGGTGTGTAGAAACGAGCGACGATTCTAAGCAAAATAACGATCGAAAGGAATGTAGAGTATGCTCAAAGTTCGCCAGTACTCTGTTGGTGCTTATATATTGCTAACATGCCCGTCCCGTATGCTTTACGAGTGGTTAAAAAAAAAAACAAAGAAAAACGTTCGAAACGTAAAGAATAAAGTACGTGGGCTACGAAATGTGTGTTTTCTTATTATTTCCTATTTCGGGCAGTTTTTATCGGGCACCGGCCCTCTGGCTCAGTGGCGTACCAACTTGTTTTTGAGTGGGGGGGCAAACCAGACACCTCCCCCCCCCCCCCCCCCCGGGTCGCATATTTTTACTAGTGATGGACCGAAATTCTGCCGAATCGAAAATTCGGCGCAACTTTTGCCGAACTTTTCTGAAGATTTGGCAATGATTCGGCAAAAATACACTGTTACCAGACTTAACATTGATATTTAATTTTTTTCTGACGAAGAAAGTTTTTTTTTTTAACATAAATACAACATGTAGTGCCTATTGACACAGTTATGACTAAATAAGGTGATATTCTACAACATAATTGTATCGATGTCGCTTTTGTGTGTTTACTGGCAATTTTAGTGTTTGCTTGCAGAAAGTGGCGTGACAACGATGTTGCTTAGTAGCCGGCGCAGTCACGAATCACGCTACAAGAGTTTTGGTTTTGAGGCTTCATCAGCGCACGCCTGCAAGTGTGTTTACATTGTTAAAATAAAGGCAATCACTGCGTTCTTACTTTCTCTGGGAGTCACCGTTTCGTGCGCGAAAACGAATGCAACGATGCTGAGCCTTCATTAGAAGAAATAATAATATTATTGTAAATATGCATGTTTTTCGATTTGAGTCACTTAACGTCAGCGTTGCATGAAAGTGTGCGTTCCATATTCGCAACGTGCTGTTTTTAAGCTTTAAAATTCCGGTTCCTGGTATTAGGCAACACACGGATGTTTAGGAAGATGGGGAGAGTTAGGAATGTCAGATGTGCAACGTCGAGCATGATAGTTCCATGTTTAGTTTTATGTAGATACATGAAAACCCCGAAATAACGCGAACTAAAAAGTAATATTATTTTGTTTTGGCACAAACAACTTGTGAGCCAAAAACAGTATTGTTATAATAATAATAATTTTATTTGCACATACTAGAAGGGGCCCATGTGGTGGTGCATGTGCGGGGCTAGGCAGATAGGTGAAAACCCTTACGCAGAGCGCCTGCCAGCCACACTTGTACGTAGTTCAACTACTTTACTCAAGTTACTGTAGTTTAACTACTTTTCTGGGTAGTTTAGTAACTTTCAATTACCTTTCTATTTTGGTGATTAGTAGTTTACTTTAACCACTTTTCTGAGTGACTTCTACTCAAAACTACAAATTACTTTCGAATATTAGTGGTCGTTTCACCTATCAACAGGGAGATGATGTTGGAAGATCAGCCGATATTTGCAGAGGGGGAAGCATGTGGCATATAAAAGGGGGGGGGAGGAAGAAAGTGATTTGGATAGTCCAAAACCCCCCAAAATTTTAACGAGCCCTCCACTGCAACAACACTGCTACGAGGCGCGGGGAGCGAACAGACATGACGCAATAGAGGCCGAGGCACTGTGGGATTAGCGCCGAAGACTGGCGTTTCTATGTATCCCTAAGATCAAGGAGACTTGACGCATTTGAAGAAAGGGCTTGTCCCCGCTTCTCCCCAATGTAGGAATTCTCGCCCACTACAGGAGGTGCACACACTGCATCCTCGCTCAAAGGCAGGCAACAAAGTGCAGCACCCTCTCTGAAGTTAATCTGGTGCTCCCTGTCTGGCTTGTGCTGTCTTTCGAGACGTCATCTGGTCATTTCTCTGAGTGAAGAAATGGCGGCTATAATACCGATACAAATAAGTGCCTTACAAGTTGATCGTGTCAAATGGTTCGTCAGCGAGAATAAAATAATTACTCTATGGCGTATTAGTTGCCGCCATTTCCAAAAACAAAAAAAAACTGATGCAATGCACTCTAATTTTGTTGCCCTTTCCGAAAAAACTGATGCACCTCCGATTTCCCCTGAAGCAATGCATACCAACCAGTTAAAGAAAAAAAAACGCTGTATAGGGAATGGAGGGGCATTCTGAAAGAGTTCCGCAACCTAAAGCATTTCATTTACGCTG
>JAZHYW010030927.1:0-34387 GCA_037355805.1 Ixodes ricinus | reverse complement strand
AGGTATACGTTAGATACCTTCATAGGTCTGTTCTTTACTAAGAAAACCTTTTCATTGCAATGTACTAAGGAACTTAATAAAAAAAAGATGGTTGAAAAATGTTCTTTTCAAGTATTTTTTTTAAAGACGTCGACTGTATTCATATTTTGGAATTCTGAAAAAGAGTGGTTCGAGCGAAGTATTATTAACCGTTCATACAACATAGACCAAGGCACTTCACAAAAGAGCTTTACATTGCTCAGTTCTTTTATTATACAGACACGGGATATTGGCTAGACGGCATATTTCTGTTGTTCATTCCTGTCCGCCTTATTGCAATATATAAAGTACATAGGCAGGATATCAAACTTCGGCACAGTGCACGGTCGTTGCCTTTTATACTTATTTGTTTAATGGAAAAAAAAACAAGCTTAGCCGAACAGCACAAAAAATGCAAGGCGGGGAAAATCGCCAAAGTTTCTAATGAAATGAAACAAAAACAAAATCATACTCCAAGCATGGCGTAATTTTGCTAACGCGATTGAAAACTGTCAAAACTAATTGCGTTTCTGAAAGTTTCGATGTATAGCTGCTGCGTAGCGTTGTAGTTGCTGAATATTACTTGCATCTTATCTTAATGAAGAACAATTCAATTCGAGTATCGTAAGATCACTTAGGAAAAATAGGACATTACTCGTTCAAAGTATAGTTTTTTTTTCTGAGGGTGAAGGGTGTTTATTGGTGAAAAGACAGACATTACTTGTTTTTTCTGGAACTGAAAAGTGTTTTTATCTTTTTAAACTAATTTATTTATTTTTATTGCAAGCAGAAGTAGAGTTAAGAGAATGAGTGTGATCTCGAAAGCAGATTAAAAAACAATTACGTACGAGTAAATGTTTGATTGGCCGTAATTGTATACAAAAAAGGAAAAAAAAGGAGGTTGCAGAAAACTACCTTCAGATTAACGAGGGCTGAAACGAGCTTCCGCAAAATGCCGACTTTTCTTTCATTAAAAGTAAGAAATGACTTTATCTTAAAACCAGATTATATCAAATTCAGCGAGCCAACATAGTAAACATTATTTAATCTAAAATTTTATTTTCTCTATGCGGAGGTTGACACAAGCGATACAATCCTCCCGGGGAATAAAAATAAAACTTGGCCACGACACACCGCGCTACCTACAGATCTTCTATTGTCCGCAGAACGTGCTCGCTCGGAAAAAAGAGGAGCAGAAACTTTTATAGTATATATTTGATTGTTTGAATTCTAATTTAAACTATTATTTTCCTCGCAGTAAGCCAAGAAATGTGGCTGAAGTAAACATGAAAGAAATAGCTTGCGAAAAGTGCAGTTCCTCCTTCTAAATCGTTTGCCGTCCTTCATCGAACGTGCTCGTTTGAAAACGCAAATGACCGATGCAAATTTTCGAAACTTCAAGATGCCCTTTCGGTGTGCTTATTCGGATATCTGACTCAATGGAATGGCAAAAGTTAAAAAAAAAAAAACCGAAGATAACTTTAAAGTAGCAAGCTTGTTTTTGAGGTCCTTCTTTCCAAACTGAGCAATTCCAAGTCGAATGAAGAACAGCAACTAGCCTCCGATGGCGCACTAGGAAACTTTTCCAGAAATACAGCTACAACGCAGAGACAAAAGAGCCAATAAAAAATACCCTTCAAAAAAGCCCACAAAAAAAACACCAAAAACATAACAGATACACGTACGAATTGAGAGCTTCTCGTTTATTTTCCTCCTGCATTAGACACGGCGATCGGATGCTGGAGGACCCCAGGTTTTTAAATCGGGTTGTTGTTTGCAGTCTTTAGTTGCCCGAAGTAGGATCAGCGTTTTGTTTTTTTCGCTTCGTCGATTGTTAATATTTTTTACATTAAACTGTGCCGCGCGCTCTATTGTAGAAGATGACAGGGACATGCCATAAGGCCTCTAGGCATGTGCACAGGCCTTGTGTTGAGTAAACACCGAGTATGGGGACAACAAACGGGTCAGAGCGCCCCTATAGTTCGATCTCCTGCCCAATTTGCCAATCTTGCCGACCCTGGCTGGTGGTGGCATGAATCTCGCACGTGATTGTTTTACGTCTTTGAGTCTAGCCTGTTTCGGACGTGGAAAAGTATTTTTCCGCTCTTAAACACTTTAAGAAGGAGAAAAAAAAAACAAAAACAGCGAACTCGTTACAAGTGGTGTGAGGCTCAATCAGGTGAGCTTGTACTACTCAAAGAGAAAATTCCCCTCTTTATTTAAAGCCTCATAGCTAGGAGGCTTGAACAGGGTGTTCAGCGGTAGACAAAATCAAACATGGCCGAACATCCGGGGTTACCAATTTGCTTCCGGTTGGCTATTGTTCTTGCTTGTCTTTGAGAACCCGCTGTGAATAACGTTTACTTTTAAAGTCTCACCGCCGAGGTCAAACTGTTGTACCTCCTGAAATTTGCTTAAATGGGATAGACACGCCTTTCTGGTCGCTTCGATGAAAAGATAGAGCACTTGTTACTCAAAGGAATGACAGATATGCCGAAGGTATCGTGGTCGCATCTTCCCAACTGCCTGTTCCAGCCGACTGTTTCATATACATAAAAACTACTTAAAACCCACAAGTCCTAAAACGCGTTAAACTAATTCGTGACTGTCAAGGCATAGGCGATGGGCACCTACTTGTTGAAGGCACCGAAGACACGCGCTGAGCTTCACCGCAGGGGTCGCCGATCCTTGTCTTGGTTCTGCCAAACAATCTCCCGAAAATTTGTATTACGCTTCCTTCACCGCTAGGCGAGCCTCTGTAAGTTTCTAATATTTTAACTTGCTTGCTTTGGTATTGAAGGTTTCTGTTTTTCCTGCGCAGCGTGACATCCTGCGTTTATATTTTCCGTAATCGCCCGGTTGGCACTTATGGTTGTACAAAGAAGGTTGGTCATGGCGCAGCCAGCGACGCATCCTAGCATTCGGAGCCGTTTATACTGAGGGAGTTTGGCCAATGGGCGGAGTTTGTTGCTGGCTAGAACCAGCGGATTTTGCGATAAGCACAAAATAACGTTACTCTTTGTCTTGTTTTTTCCCGAGAAATCGCAAAGAGTTCCTATGAGTCAGAGCCACAAAATGGCGGACGAAAGTAACGACGACACACGCCTGGTCGTTGTTATCTACTCTTGTCCCTGTTCCTTGGCGCTTATTTCTCACGAAAGTAGTCATGTCCCGGTTGTCGGACTAGGCTGCTGAGGTTGACAGACTGTCAAAAGTTTCTTAAGGAGGCCAAATTCTCTCAGTATAAACGGCTCTGCTCGCATTTGTCCAGTTGCACCATCTGTCGGCAGCACGGTTATGCTAGCACCATCTGCGAATGCCGTCGTCTTGCGATCACCCAGGCACGGCGTCGTCGGTGGCGTATCTCATCTCGGGAGAATCTAGAAAACTTCCCTTGTGAGATTTTGTTCGTGCCGGTGCGCATCGGCCGCTTAAAAGCACTACACAGGGGGATTTCCAAAGCATAGCTCACAAGCAATGACTCGCTACTAAACAAAGTCGTCGCGCGCCCACCTAAACACAAGGTAAAGATAAAAAACGAAAGTATTTTTTCTCCTGTCATGGCTGCCGGAAGTGGCGTGAACACCCTGTATATAGATCATTCGAGTAATCGTCTTTTGTACGATGCCATTTTTATAAAGTACTATTCTCCTCGAGATTCTATCGACACGGCTTATGTCTTGAAAAGCAGAACTATGCCTTGGTTTACACTTGAAGCGAAACGAATGTTACGCACGCGACGCCGAAGCCATCGGATGCGCCAATGCCGTGCTCGCGCACTGGAATAAACTGCTAAGAGCATCGTGCTCTGTACCCTTGGCCGTGCAATATGCCGTTAATGCGGATGATTTGTCTCCACCCGCATCGCGTACGGGTATAATCAACACGTGCGTCATAGAAAACCATGGATAAACAAAAGCTCGCTTCCACACAATTCCATCTGGCTCTCGAGGCCAATAAAACGTGTTATGAATATGCGAAGCCGCTCCCTTCTGCGGAATATCGGACAACAGACATGCGTCAACGGCTCACGGCTCGGTATTTATTGCCGATATGATATTCGCTGGTAAGGTGCATAAAAGCCTGGTTTGAACGGATATATTTATTCACACTGTTGGTTACGTAAGCCTAGAGTTAACACGTTAAAAAGTTTGAGTTTGTAGCGGTGCGTTCCCGGTGGGACCACCAGAGGTTTCTATCAGGCTTCTTCATCTGAAGTTTATGAACACCGGGAAAACCGAGAGGCCATCAGTTTGGAAAAGAAGGAGGAGGAACTGAGGCACGAGAGAAACGAGGAGCCCGAGCACAGAAGGAACGACGGCATCCACGAGCTAGAGAGCTAACCAGCGCCGGTCCCAGGTTTAGACTCTTGCGGTTAAGTAAAATGTTTAGTTACGTTTCACGACTGTTTTGACCCGTTACCTGACCCGTACGCGGTGAGAACAGCTAGGAACGCTACAAGTTTAAATGTACTAACATTCAACAAAAAGTCTTGATCAATTTTTTAGTGGCAATTTCACCAAGGTTAAATTTATGAAAACAGCCAAATGCATCGTTTATTTAATAATTAAGTTGTAAGGTTCTGAGTATATGTGGTCCTACTACAATTTAATATGCTTATTACATACGCTTAATACAAATATCTATGCGAGGTTTTGTAGTAAATCTTATCTTTTTGCAAATATTTTTTTCTCTTATTTATAGAGTGAGATAAATGTTAAGACAACCATTTTTAGTTTTAACCTTATCATTCAAATGTACAGAGCGCGACACTGTTAGCGCGAACAAGAGATCGCCGGTTTTTCCAGTTTTTCTCTTTGAAACCAAGGGATGTCATCCAAGCTATTATTGCTACGGAAAGAGCTCATTTAGTTCTATAATGTAAGCAATAAAATTTCGTCCCCGCCAATACCATTTAGAAGTAAAATGCGAAAATGCGCTAATGTCGTGTGCGCGCTAACAGTGTCGCGATGTGTACCGCATTTATTCGAGTAAAAAACGAACGAAATCGCAAAAGATATATGATCGTGCTACACTAAAACGCCCAGGCTGACGCAAGCGCCTCAGCAACAAGGCCCTTGCATCTACTTTCTCTACAGAATGTACATACAGCCAATCGTAGCGTTCTGCGCAATAGCAAGTAGTGATTAACGATGTAGAGAACACAATTCTTCGTAAAATTGCCATCTGTACAAATGGCATTTTCACGTGAAGTAGTTATCTGTCCAGTTAACCTGCAAGCATTTTCCCGTCAATAACGCTGATTTAGCTATTACGTGTTCTCCATGCAAGGGCTGACCTTCAAACCCTTGTTTATAAAGAATGCGTTTATTATCAAGTGAGTACAGTAAATATACGATTCTGATACCTCCTGAAGGCTAAAACTACTTGACTTTTTTTTCCCGTAGATTTCAAAACACAATAAAACCATTTGTCAATTCCTATAAATCTGATGCATAGATTAATCAGTATATTATCTAGAATATCAAAGACCACATAATAACATTACGTGTGTATCTAGCCGTTGAAAAGACCTAAATGGTGCCACAATAAAAAAAGCTATCTTCACTTCATACCCTTCTCTTATGTATAATCCCTCTTCTTCTGAGGATAAAATAAATACGTAATATATATATATAAATATTATATTACAAATACGTTCGGTACACATATTCGAAAACTCCAGTTAGCTTTCAGCATTACCAAAAAGAAAATAAAAACAACAAGAACGAAGACGTGTTCTCGAGCGAGCAGCTCAGCTACCATTGCTCGGGTTGCCAAAAAGTAGTTTTTTAGATGTCGGCCAGTAGCTTTATCGCTTCACCCGCATCAAGGCTGGGATGTATCGCAATACAAATGTATCGTGATAGTATCTTAGAGATACTTTCGAGTATCTGTATCTCTGTGCCAAGATACATTTGAAAACTGTATTTGTATCTTAGTAATGAAATACATTTTTTTTTGCAATGTATCGATTGCACCGCTACACTAACCAGACTTAGTTATCTCGTTACATATCTTGCCGTTTTCGCAATAATTTTAAAAGATAAAACGTGTTTGGTGCAGGTTTCTACAGAGTTCATAACATGAACCCGCCCTACATAATAATCCATCACATTAACCAATATAAAGAAAAACCCGTAGTTTAAAGAAGGTTTCTTGCAAGATTAACGAAATAAGCTCAACTCACAAAGCCCCCCAGTATTTCCAATTTAGCATAGCGAACGTTCTAAAGGAGTTGAGTGGAGAAAGACTATACGGCTCTGTTGTCAAATCTCTTCACACTATGTACGGTACGGGTAAATATCGGTATCGGTAATCCAGAATACTTTTTTGAGGATTTTTCAGGAGTATCACAGGGATATTCCGCTTTATAAAATACAAATGTATCTTTGTATCTGTATTTTGGGCCTTAGAATTTAGTATTCATATTCCCGAAAATTTTTGGTGTATTTCTGCCCAGCTCTAACCCGCATAGACGAGCAGTGGTAAATAAAATACTGGAAAGGAAGGAGTGACCGCTAAGACGTAGTTATTCAGAGTCTCATTTCATAAAGAGGGTGCTGGTGGTTTACCAAGTGCAACACTAATCGCGAATTTTGGGCGTATACGCAAAGCAGGCCGAACCATGAATATTTAATTTCTAGTCGAGAAGATTTTACGATTCATACGTTGGCCACATTCCAGATTCAGCGACGTCGTATTAATGTTTTTGTTTTTATTCTCCGTGGCTAGGCCAACGCTGAAAATATATACAAGGACAAAACCTTTTTGACGATATTGGGTCAGTTAGTAGGACAAATTTGTAAAGATTAATGTAACAAATACTAGTGTGTAACGATTAAGATGTGATGATTAGTAGCTCAATCGTGGCGAGTATAGTCCCTTGCAACTTAAGAAGGTAGGGTGAGGGTAAGACGGGCCGGAAAGGAGGAAGCATATTGAGCGATGGAGAAGAGAGGGGAAAACCTCTTTCTCTATTCAGCGTTCTGTCACTTTCTCAGCTTACTCCTCCCCGGCCCGTCTTACCCTCGCCCTTGCTTCTTGAGTTGCAACGGACTATAGTAAAACCTGTTACTACTGAATTTGGCGACTTTGAGGCAGTAATTGGCAAGTAAAAGGCAATAACGGCCGAGAGGGGCTGTTATTTACATTTTACTAGGCTTTCTTAAAGAGTGTATTTTTTGAGTTAGTGCTCTAAGCACGGATGATTCACTGCAGTAGTTATCTGCACGACGTCTTTCTAAGGGTAAAAGTGGAATTGATGACTCGCTGCTCGTAATAACAATGTCAACATACCTCGTTCGGGGTGTGAATGATGCAGCGGTCATTTGAACCCTTTCGTCGACAGCACAGATATTGCAGGCCCAACATTGGAATAGTAGAAAACTCTGAGACTGGAGTTACACACGAATAGACATATCAAAACTTTAGATTATGACGGTTTCTAAGCAGCTGGCCTGATTACTTTAGCTTATTGCCAAAGCGTTTTCCTTTCATCCACTCTTACTATCGTTCGGAACGTAATGCTTAATCCACACACTAAGAAATCTGAGAGCACCATAGGAGAGCCTATCGCTGCTAGCTAAGGAGAGAGCTTGCAAAATGGCGAGATTGAAAATATGTTCAGACCTAAGAAAACAGTCGGCATTGTGACACCTAACATGCCGCTTCATCATGCTGAATGGTACAGTGCATACTATTTACCGTTGGTCAAAACGCATCTCCAGCCTCATCATTTCACGCGATTCCTCGGCTAACTCTAAAAAGCAATATGACATCAGCTTCCTGACGGTGAGACCAAAAATCACGATGACCAACACAACGATCCCAGCTTACGAAAAAGCTCAAAGTATTACAAAAATAAAAATGCGATGTGCGCAGCGACGAAGCGAACGACGTATGACTTGCTCATTGTCCCTACGGGTGTTTTTTTTTCAGAGGTAATTGTATTTTGAGTTTTATCATTCGCTCGGATTATTCTATTGTTCGCGAAAATATACCGATCTCACCGAGCGTTCCACGTATCCGTGACGCCGCCATAACTGTAGCCCACAGGAGACAGGCGCCAGTGCACGCGATAGCTCGTGTAATTTCTTGCTCCACTTGCCCTCACCCACAGCGCACGTTTCGCGCGTGTGGAGAGGCTACAACTCCCTCGACTCATGGCGACGACGGTGGCGCAACAAAACTGGCTGGTCAGATCGATGTATTGCCTGTCTCCATTTCCCTCAAGAAAATGAGCTCACTGTCTTTTTTCACTGTGTAGCCTCTTGTTTTCAAAAGTACTCATCGCGCTGAGATACGAGAGTCACGCATAAAACAAACTTGGGCCCACCTCCAGTAGAAGTCACCGGTTCCACTTTATGCGTCTACTGTGAAATAGTTGATATTCTGATTTTTTTATATACAAAAACAAACTTACGAGAAGGCAAAGTTCTGTTGAAGCGAAGTCAATGGACGCCTGCTTAGGTTTGCGGCGAGCAACGGCTTTGTGCGAAAGATCCGTTAATGATTCCGTGCACGCGTTTGCGTGAGTAGGTGTAGGGCTTCCGAATCAGCACGTGCTGGAAAGCGCGAGTTAGCAACATCTGTTCCCGGCGCGACGGCAGGGGCGTTCTAGGAAATTCTGCAGGTGGCACCATTTGTTGTAGTGCTCGCCTAGCTTTTGCACGCCAAGCAACGGTAAATTTCTGAAGGAAAGCATCGTGGCCGTCCAAGTTTATGAGAACATGCACGTGGCTTTCACAGTTTGTTTACCGCATTTACTCAAGGTCTAGACGCACTATTGAAAGGAGGCTGTTGCGTCTGCTTTCGCACCGAACACACATATAAACAATTACAGCGTTCTGCAAAAAGAGAAAAAAAAAACAACGTTGCGAAAAACAGGGTTGATAAAACAATTCTAAATAAAAATGCAATATCCGAAGATAGCACTTTCGCGGAAAAACGTCAGCTTCGTCCCGTAAATTGCTGGTGTCCTTCAGTGAATCACTGTGATTAAATACCCGCGTGCTCCGTAGAAAAGCGGACCAAAAGGCTACGTTTACAATGAGTGCGTCTATTATTCGTGTAAATACGACAATCGAAACCTGAAACATTCGCCCAGCTGAAGTGCCTCATAAAGTTTTCATAATAAACAACAATAATAACTTTGCATAAAGATGCACGCTGTTGAAAACCAGGTACATAATTTATTTATTTAAAGGCATAAAATCGTCCCATAAAACCTTTACCTGAATTTCTGCGCTCATTTGCTATTTTCATTTGTTAATATGCCTAAGACTAAAATTCCTTCCGAGACATCATGATCGCAGTGAGTTGCTTTATAATAAATAGTGCGTTGCCTGTTCATATCCGCATTATATTGAATTTTATAGCTTATCGGGCTTTACATATTTTTTTCTTCAATTCGGTGCTTGCGTGAGGTGGTCGAGCCTAGGCTCTTTGCCCGAGTTCCGGCTCCATCGTCAACTTCTAGTAAACCCCCGCTTCTGAATTAATGGTTGAAGTTCCAGATTCACGGGAGCCGTAAGAATTCAGGAATCAGAGAACAGGTTAGCGAAATCTAAAGAGCGACGTCCGGAAATCGTGAGGTCGGTCCATGGACCGCTATACGGCGTTTAACCTTGGGGTGGATAGCAGTTGGCGCTACTAGCCATCACAGTCAATCCAACACTGCGGTACGTATCATGTTACCACGGGTCACGCCATTCACTGCTATTCTACTGAAAGTCACGTGATATTCTCAGTGCATTGGATTCGCTCGTACGGCTCGTAGTGTCGTCTCCGGTCCACCGTAAGTTAAAACGGTGTATATAACCCCCCAAAAACACGCTCGAAAAAGAAGGTGAGACTGAAAACAAAGGGTCTCTGAGAATAAAAATAGAGAATGGATGACACAATTCTTTTTAGAAAACTAGACTGGAAAGCCTGACTGTGGTTTTGAAGGGAAAAACAAAAACGAATAGAACAAAATCTGCAAATAAACGATTCCTCTATAGGATAATAACAGGAAATAAGAGAAAAAAAAAGAGATGATGTGAAGTTAGGTTGGAGACAGCGATTCTACTTCTCATTGTGTGAAGGGTTTTGATGCTTGATTCCTCGGTGTTCTGAGCAATTTTACCCTCCGTATACTCGAAAGAGACTTCAGTGCCGATATCGCCGTATGTATAGGCTGGTTTGCGAGTTAGGTTTTAGTTGGTCAACAAAGGTTCGCGTTTCGAAGTGCCAGATTTATTGAATAATGTGATAAAGCATTTACGAGAACCGGTAAGTATTTTTAAAGTTCAAGCTTTAAGAAGCTAGTGTCGCAGAAAACCTGGCATGAGAGTCAATGGCGTGGGAAGGGAAAATCCTGATCGTTCGATAGGGTCATGAAGTCACAGCCACATAATTTTGCACGAAAATTTTAAATCCACAACGTTCATGTGACAGGTGACATCAAGCGTGGCATAAAAGTGATTAAAATATCACATTATTTTTCGTATTAAAGGTAACGGCATGTCTCAAGTGATTTTACTTTATGAAGTAGTTCATTCGCATTAAAGAAACAATTAGAATAATTTTATATAGAGGCGGGATTTAAACCCACTACCCTTCGCTTGCGTGCCAGACACGCTACCGACTATGTCACGCAGACACGCTTGCGCGGCTTGGGATAGAGCTGTGCTTTACATATTTAGCTATATTGTTCCACTCTTAAATGAAAAGCCTAAAAGGCCGCTTAAGTCATTTTTGAAAAAAAGTTCGTTTTTGATCTTAAGTATATTGTTTAAAATGTGTTAGTTCCCACATATACCAGGTCCTATACTACAAAAGTGCCTATTAATCTCAGGGCAATAAAAGAACATGTGGACTCTTTTCTCTCGCAGACTATATTGTCTGCACCAATGAGAACCCTGCAATACTGGCGAGATTCCGATTGATTTTATTATAACTCGTTTTGAAGAGAGTCTGATAGTCACGCATTTGGATAAGAAACCTCTTTTTCTCCGCGGGCGAAGCCATCGCTTGGAACTCGCCGACAAGCGCCCTTCGTCGACCACTTCACTCGCAAGAAAATTCTTCCCCAAAAGATCGTGTCGCGATATTTGACCGCGTTTGTAACCAGGAAATAAGCTACGCACGACTGTAATTTCGGGTTTGTTGGAACGCTTAGAGCGTTTAGATTGAGTTGTCACTAAAAAAGTACGGTCATAGAATCGACTTCAGTGCCCCTTTAAGTGTGCTCCTGTTTTAATGCAACCCAGCGTACCTCGTAAAGAAGCTTTGCAAACATGGTTCTGTAACTGTGATGACATTGGAATGCTTCTGCAGTGACCGTATACTACACGTCTGTCAATGTTTATTTGAGGGATAGTTTATTTTTATACTTAAAACGATCAACTTTAATATTTGAGGCTTAACCAGATCGTTGAGCTTGAGAACCATATTCAACGGATTGATCTCAGTACCGTAAAGAGCAGTCGGAAACGCAGTACTAGGCTGCTAGATCCGTCCCTCGCATCACAGAAACTCTTAATTCGTTGCAAAACTAGGATACCTTAATAAGTGGTTTCCGCATAGATCAGTCCATAAGGTGGCGAGCTCATATGTATATCCTTCCGTATTATTGAGTTTTAGCAAACAGTGCCGGTAACTTTAATAACGATACCCGATACTTCTCCATTGCCTTTGCGCATTCTTTGTATCTCAATCGGGCAGCGTCACCGAATGTTTCGCAAAGATCTGCTAAAACTCCCCATTATCTTCATGGGGAGAGACCATGTATAGAAGTATATAAATGTCTACGACTCCATTGCGGTCACTGAACAATACATAAAGATATAATTGCAATTTAATATTTAAAAACGCAATTTAATTGATCAACAAAACGGAATAGACACAATATAGTCTCCTGTAGGCAAAGTTTTGCACATATCAAAGTGCTTTGTTTTTGAACAATGCACCAATGCTTGGATAATTTATTTTAATAACTGCCTAGATTTTTGCCTCGTGAAATGCCATCGCCCCAAGGAACATCCTGCACAATTAAGTGTGGTTCGCTCATGTGTGTTTGAGAGCGATTGAATCTGTCGCACACACATGTCACTGCGTACCCCAACTAAACACACTGGCGGACTAGCGCGAATTTTAAGGTTGCACTGGAACTATTCTAATATCCGTATAATTCTACTGAAGGTTTCACAATATTCGCCAAATAAAACCCACGCACACGCTTATGACACTGTCAAGACTATATAAACCTACAATAAACAAATAATGCGTAAAACGTTCTACGCAGATTATAATTGTTCCAAGTGTACCAGACATAGAACGCCAGTATGTTTCACGAATTGTGGCAACGCACTCGGAAACCCTCAGAAGCCTGCTTGCTTTAAAAAAATCAACGAATATAATCCAATAGCCTTTTCAAAACTCCCTCAAGCAACATTGGTGTCACCATTGTTTGGGCACCGTCCGTGTGCTAAGATCCGCGCCCTTCCTAATGACTGCCGCGCAGCCGTCCTTTTTACACGAGCTGAGCCAAGTTCACTCCAAACGCTCAAGAAGCTATTCTGTCCAATACATGCTTTGAATACGTGCCCGACTGAGGGCGGACTCAGATAATTAGAGCAACATCTTCTATAGTCCGTAGCAACCTAAGAACGAAGAGCGACGGTAAGACGGGACGGGGAGGAGGAAGCAGACAAAACGCTGGAGAAGAGAGAGAGAAAACTCCTTCTCTCTTTAGCGTTCCGTCTGCTTCCTCCTCCCCGGCCCGTCTTACCCTCGCCCTTCGTTCTTAGGTTGCAGCGGACTATAGACCTTTTCCGCTTACTCTCGCCCCCGACCACCAAGTAGGCATATCCGGTATCGGCGACGAAAAAATATTAAAACATTTCAACCTGCAAATAGTAAAAAAATAGAGGGAGAGAAAACGAGAATGGGTGACAGTTACGCTTTTCCCCTAAATGCATTCTATTGTCGTGGCGACGGCAAAACAATGTTTTCGCCCATACTGGAAGTGACGACAATTCAAGATGGCGGCGCCCTTGAAGAAAGGGTCTATAGATGGCCTAATTTTTGAAAACGGTTTAGCGTTGTTATTGTTTGCTGACGCCAAGTTGCATGCCAAAATGTGGGCTAAGTATAATCGCAAAAATTGGGTTTCTCAGTCAATAGTCCAGCTTTAAAACTTCGTCTCCAAACATTTGTAGATTTAGCGAGAAGTAATTTGAGCACAGCGCGTCTCTATGCTACCTCTAGGTTTTGTTTAAATTATGGTGTCTAAAACGCGTCTCCGAGTTGAATGTTTACGGTGTCCTAGAATGTTGTCCCTGGATTTCCACCTGATGGCGTTATGGAAGGTCACGTTGTCCTCGGCCGCGATCCTGGCGCTATAACAGCAGCTTCTTGGAACCTGCTTGGAAGTTCTCCAAGCAGGGTCAGGTAGGGCCAGGACAGGACAGGAGCCGAACGATGACTCCAGGTAGGAACATCAGGAGACCGGAGGGTGCCTCACGATATACTGCTAACACATATGTACAGATATATTTACATAGTGAGAAAGCCCGCTCTCGCAGCCTCGCCATGATCTTTTTAATGGGTCACTTGGCCGCACCCCCCAACTAAGGGGTCCCTGCAGTGATGTCCGCAGGCAATGGTAGCGAAGCCTTCGTTCCCGGAGTCCGAGCCCCGCCCAGGTCTCCCCTCGCACAAACAATCAACTCGCACCAGCAGACTGCTGCAAATATTTCGGATAAACCTCTGTTGGCGTTAGATGAACAGGAAGTAGAAGAAGAAACGGAAGAAGTCTGCTAAGCTGCGTCGGCACGCGCATACGGGACAAAAACGAAAAGGAAAAGAGGTACGATGACGACGAACGCGAACGATTGAACATTTTGACCCTGTAAGCTTTCAAATGTCGATGTATTATTCGCAGTGTTGTAAATAGTAAATTATTGCTCGTTGTGTGGGATTGGATCGATACTGTGACGACCCGCAGCGACTACAACAAAAAATATGGTGCCGAAACATGGGATTGACATTGTTGCGGATCCTTCAAAGCTGGAACGTGACTCACACTTCACATATAGTGGACGTCCTTAAGAAAACGTGCAAGGCCACCCGGGCACAAGTAACTTTAATGGTGAACGAAGCGGCGAAGCGGAAGCGTTGGTAAAGGTTCAAGAACGAACGTATCTGAGATAGAGATGCTCATCGAGCGTCTGCTACTATCTCAGCGCAAACTCAACAACGCCGACTCCGCCATCGAACTGCTTGTTTGGGAACAAGACGGAGATGCAGAATCTGCAGAAGTCTCTGAGTACGCAGACAAGATCGTCATTTACTTGACCACGTTGAAGAAAGGGCTAAGGCGCTACTGGGGATCGCGGCATTCAGCCAGCGGCAGTCAGTTGAACGAAAACGGAGACAGACTGGCAGCATCAACATCAAGGAAGGTCAGGCGTATTTATTTACCTTTTCACGGTACCTCAAAGGACCAATTAAGGGCATTACATGAGGAGGGGGTACATTAAGTGTAAGCATCAATCAGAACAAAATAACAAAAACAAAGTCAATAAAAAACACACACACGCACACCGAAAAAAAGAACTTGGATTACATGGAGAGGAGAGCAAACGCAAAGCGAAAACATGCGAAAACAAACGGATTACATGGAGAGGAGAGCAAGCGCAAAGCAAACGCAAAGCGAAAACCTCAAAATTCATGATTCAAAATAATTGATTGCAAATAATTACAATGGAAATAAAAAAGCACGTTGACGAAAAAATGACAAAGTAAAAAAGGCATCAGAACAACAAAACAGCAAAATTCTGGATGCCATGGGGGATCATGATGAAAAAAAAAAAGATTGGAAAAGGCATTACAAAAACACTTTTTTATCAGATGTGTTGACAATCGCTGCGGGAAGACCGTTTCAGTTATTGATTGCGCTAGGAAGTGCGGAGTTATTAAATGTAGCTATTGAGCCAAAGATGCGTTTGGTGCTTTTCCTATTGTTTTGACGACTCGATATTCTATTCAGTAGTTCTAAAGGTTATGGGCCTGATTATTACATTACAAACTGATCAAGCTCAACAGACAACTGAAAAATGGCCGCTTTTCAGGAGCCAGTTTGATGCCGCTATCCACCGGAACCCTGACTTGACAACATGCAACTAGTTTAGCTACTTAAAGGCGGCACTGACAGGGGATGGAGCGGCAGTCATCGATGGACTGCAGCCCACAGCGGAGTGCGACGCGGACGCCATCGATCTCCTGCAGCGGCGGTTCGGGAATCAAGAAGCGCTAATCCAATACAACATGAAGAGCCTCATGGACGTACCACATGTTCCACCCCAGCGGAACGTCAGAATTCTGCGGCTATTGTATGATAGTCTCCAAGCCCGCATCATTGGTCTTAAGGCACTGGGCGTGAGCGAAGAATCCTACTGCTTGATGCCTTACCCAGTGCTCCTTCGAGATCTTCCGAGAAAAATTAACATCGAATACCACTGTAAGATGTCACAGGTGGATATGAGAATGCCACCGCCAGTAGAACACCATCGTCAGAGACAAGTTTGTAACCTACCACGAATCGTGTGCATCTGAGATTACTTCGGACTCTCCTCGAGTTTCTGTACATCGAGGTGGAGAGCCAAAGAAAAGCATCTTAGAAACAGCCAGAAAACGTTCGGTGGTAAACCTACACCCCTTTCACCAAGCGCGATGCTTAGAAGAGGCCCGCAAATCACGACAAGGAACGAACATCCTTAGTGGCGGCTCTGCATGGTGTTGTGGACGGCCACGAGTGTTTCTTCTGGAAGTAAAATGAGCATGGCATACCCTACTGCCACTCAAGGATAACGGTAGCTTAGACGAAGCACAGGATACCCTACCCTAAAAAAACCAGTTTAAGGTGGATTATGGAACAGGAAAATCTAACTGGATTTCTTGCTAGAAACCATGAATTCCAGTTTGCAGACCATTGTCTTCAAAACTGGATTTCAGGTTTCCAGCTAGAAATCCAGTTAGATTTTCCTGTTCCATAATCCACCTTAAACTAATTTTTTGGTAGGGGTACAGAACGCCAACAGATGCTTTCGGTGCACGAAAGTAGGGCACAAGGCAAGGATGTGTCGAGGTACACCCTGCTGAAACAAGTGCTGAGCCAGACATACATCCAGCATTTGTGACACATTATACTCCGAGACGATCTGACGACGAATTAAACACAAAGCAAAAGAAAGCTACGAAGCACCAATCAGCCAGCATGTAAGCGAAAATAACAAACCGTCAAAACCAGAAAGAAATAAAACAAGCGCGATTCTTTTTGACAGCGGTAGCCAGGGCTCCTTCATGACGGAGGAACTATCGAGGAGTCTGGGTTGCAAACTGCTTGGGACGGAGATCCTGACTGTCTGAGTGTTCGAAGGCCAGAGTAGGGAACGAACGTTCCGCAGAGTCTAAGTGATTCTGCGCAATCAACACAGTGGCTATCAATACCAGATCGACGCCCTCTAGACACATCACATTTCCGAGCAAGAACTCCCATAGTACTGAGGAAGTATTTATTTTAAAGATGGAAGAGCTTCGGCTTACTGCGGGTGATTACATGAACGGACTGGACTGTGGCGAAGAAGCGATAATACTGGGATCGGAAGACTACTGGGAATGAATCACAGGAATGATTCAACGGCTGAGCAACAACCTAATCGGAACGGTAACCGCCTTTGGCTGGGCAATACATGGATCCACACAGTTGACTTCCGATGTTGTCAGCTGTTCCTTGGAAATCGTACTCTTATCTGCTGTAGACCAACAAGAGCTATATATCCTGAGGACATTCGGGGAACTTGAAAGCGTGGCAGTACTCGAAGATGCGGTCGAAGATCGGTAAGATAGTGACAACATGCAATGATTGGAAGCAAGCACCAACAATACGAACTGAAGTACGAGGTTTGCCTCCCTTGGAAAAACAGACATCACCTTGACTGCAACGGAAAGGCGGCATGGAAACGCCTCAAAAATCTGCGAAGGAAGCTAAGCAGAACACTAGACCTGACTCAAAGGTATGACCAGGCTATCCGGTTGTACACATATAACGGGATGGCTGAGAAAGTTGAACTCATCAAAGAATCCGAAGGGCGTGTTTATTATATGCCACACCAAGCTGTTCTGCGAGAGGGTAGCATCACGACAAAAATGAGGATGGTGTTGAAAGTGTCTTTACACGAACCAAACATCAGATTATTGAACGACAACCTTTAAGGCGGTCCAAACTTGAATCTATACCTTGTGGCTCTACTCCAGACGTGTAGGCAACATCGAATAGCACTAATTTTCTCACCATTATCTTGGCAGTCAATTTCAATAGCGGCGCCCAGCATATTTTTTGCCTAGTCAGATGCTCGTTTACGTACACTGGGCGTTTTCCTCCTGGAAACCCAAGCAATGTAGTGTCAAGTCTGTTTTTGTTTCTTTGTTGCCCTTGCCAGCATTATTATTTCGGTTGTTCGATCGAACAAAACGTAAAATGACGCTTTATTCGGCGGCTTTCCAGGTGGAGACTCAAAGGCAGACATTGATGTCGTTGTCCCGGATAGGTTTTCACAAAACATCGCATCGCCTCTTTGAGAGGTTGTAGGGATCTGCTTCCGGGGGCACCCCTTTTACCTTCCGGTTGTTGGTCGTTTGAAAATGCTCAAGTTTCTAACTCTTGACTGTCAGGGCCTTGTGCTTTGCTCGAGCTCGTGGTTTGCGTCTGTAAGTTGCTCCAGCTCCTTTCTAAGTTCTTTAAGACCGGCTGTGATCATTGTAAAATTTCTACACTCATCACTGGTGTATTTCACGCTCTTTTTCACGGCAATGCACACGGCCCTGTCGAACTGACGCGACGCGTTTGGCGCAGAGTGTCGAACCGGAACCGAACCGAACCGAAAACCGGAACTGAACCGTTATTTTTAGCCGAACCGGAACTGAACCGAACCGAAATCTTCGCCGCCATCTTGGAACTGAACCGGAACTGAACCGGAAAAAATATAACGGTAACCGGTTCAAAACGGTTCACGGTATGTTTTTTTACAGAATGCATGTTTGAGAAATAAAAATGGGCAGCTCTATTTTTATGTTGTGATCAAATTGTCAAATACCGAATTGCAATGTTTAAAAAATTGTAGCTTTTTGCAGTGCTTTTGGATTGGCGCTGTGATAAATCGTGTGTCACGTGGTCACGCGACATCATGGTGCTCAAGACTTGCTGTCAAGTAATGTCACGTCACGTGGCCCCGCGGCATAGTCACGTGACTCTCTGCGTCCAGTCGATTTAAACCGATCTCACCAGCCAGCTTGGCTACGCCACCGCTGCCGCAATGCATCGAGGGAACTTTAGTCTTTCTGCACGAGCGACAACCTCGCAGGAGCTCTGCGAGTGCAGAACACGAGGTGTCACGAGCTCTCTCGGCGTTGCCGCGTGCAACCTCTGAACGAAAGTTCAGAGGTTGCACGGCGGCTTCGCGCATGTGCCGAACGCTTGGTGAGATCGGTATATTGAGAACGTCACAAGATTTATTGGCATTGTTGACACTGTGATGTCACATGACATCACGACTCCCCATTGCGAGTCACGTGACACCGTGACGCACTCGATTGTCATGAGCGCGAGTCGAGTACTCGGGTTCATGACAATCGCATTGCCAAACATTGGGGTAATGGCTCGTTTTGAATCAAAGATGAGAATAGCCGAAGTCTAACAATCTCTAAAGCTCAACACATGCTTTATTCTTTGCCAACCGCATCACATGACTGTGATGAACACTGACGGTATATAATTAGCGTCAGATCACGTGGCCACTTGTCCTAGTTAGTTGAGGAGAGGAATGCTGCTTCTTTCCTTTGTTTTTCCTGTGTCTGCCATGGAACGGAGAGAAAGACTAATGGATGTTTTTTTTTTGGAAAGCTATCAACGTCAGGGATTAGCTCTTAGCGGTATTTACCGAAAGTTCAAAAATTGTTACACTACTCATTTTACATGTACACATACATCATTGAGGCACCCAAACATGTTTTCGTTGTTGCTGAACTGTCTCAGAAAGTTTTCCCCGACAATATGAACATGGAAAGAACTAAATATAGCTTATTAATCGGACGATAAGTAGAACTAGAAATGTACGAAAGAAATACCAGAAAAGGATTATCCTAGTGGCCTCAGAGGGACTGCCGATCGTTGAGAGCCGCTTTAATTCTGGCAGGAGTGTCGTCATAAAGTTATTCCCCAAGCTTTGACCACCACCGTATTTTGTTCTAACCTCACAGTTTTTGTGTGAAAAATAAAATAGATGCAGTATTACTGTTCACAATTGACACAAATATAATTGTCTAATTAACATCCGCAAACGGAGGAAGTAGTTTCTCAGGAATGAAGGTGTTCTCTAAAAGAGCATCGAAACAAGAAAAAAAGAGGGAAAGGGGGTGGGGCGGTATAGTTTTAAAACATACTGTGTTCTAAAGATTCCTCTGGTCCGCATCTTCGGCAGAGATCAGAAAGCGTCGTCTAGAAAACTACTTGGTTTGCAAAAATACTTTTGCCAGAAAGCACGTTATCGTTGTGACAGACGCTCGCGCCGTTCCTCACCACGTTGCAAGAACCAAGAATAATTTGTGTCTCTCGAATACATGGCTTGCACTGAGCGCGAACCTTCTGCAGTGTGTATTTTGCACCACCGGATTTGATTTTCTCAGCAAGAACAAATCGCAATGACCACCACCATATAGTGCGATGACGTCACGTGCAAACCATGTTAAACAGTTAAGTTTTTTGGTAAAATGCGATGTTCTTAACACTGGCAAAAAGTGCAGGTGAAAATTGTAAATTTGTGCAGTATATATAACAATTTCGCGATGGTCTGCGGCAGCCTAATAAGATGTTAGAGTGCGCATGACCGAGAACGCAGAGTTGTAAAGTGAGGGCCCCAAACAAGTGCACGTAAAACCGAATATAACATTAGCCTCCATAGACAGTATTTTGTGATGGTCCAAGCTCGTACAAGCTAATGTCCAAATGTTATTTATATTAGAAATATATTGTTTCTTCTTGGCGCTATTTATGTGTAATTAGGAATATCATTGGATGCATCATCTCTATGTATATCTTTTTGCAGTAAGGTGTTGTGTATGGAATTATTTAGAAGAATACCATTTATTATTTCTCTGCACATTTCATGCAATTGCCTTCAGATCTAGTATGTGAGCACATAGTATTTTTGGAAATACCCCGCGACCTGGTGTTTTCCATTGCCAAACAACGAACAAAAAAGCACGTTTCCCAAGACTCAACAGATGACGTATTTTCGAGTATCGTTCTCCCCTGTCGGTCTCAAGCGGTTATGTAAACTTCCTGCAGTCAAATTTATTGATTACAATAAAACATACTGTAAACGACGCATTTTTCGCGGGCTCAATATTTCGCGATTTATGTCAAAGCTGAAGTTTCGGAATAATTCGCGGGTTCTAATTTTCACGACCCGTGGGATCTCAATATAGATTCCAATGTGTTTACATTTTAACAGAATTGTTCGCGGGATCTATTTTTCGCGAATTGTAGGCGATTAGTGAAATTCGCGAAAATTAGGTCCTTGCGAAAATTAAGTCGTTTACACTATTTAATTACTGACTGAATGTTTGACAACATAAATAAAGACCCAATCACCTTAAATATATACGAAATAAGCAGTGGCGTCACAAGGGGGGGGGGGGGCGGACCGCCCCGGGTGCAGCGCTCAGGGGGGTGTCGCGGGGGGGGGGGGGGGGAGTCGCAGCGGGCTATGCGAGAGCGGGGGCTACGCGAAAGGGGGGGGGGTCGCGGCAGGCTACCGCCCCGGGTGCCGCTGACCCTCGTGACGCCACTGGTAATAAGTAAATGCACCTCAAATTATCTAGTATCTGCGCTGCAAATATTTCCCGGCGTTTTTATCCTCGCTAGCCACGTCTAAAATGATTTGGGAGAGCTTAAACAAATGTCTGATTTTGAAGCTGATTTAAATAACTATGTGTTCCTGACACTTATTTACCTTCTCAAACACATAGAAGTCTGTTATTGCCTTTTTTATATGATGAACAACATTTTTGTGTGTCTGTGGGGTGGACAAAAACAAAATACAAAGGGGCGCGTGGCGAAACACGCAGACCCTCAGAATGTGACCAATTAAGTAGCTCCAACGTCAGAGTATGAAATAGTAGTTTATTTCAATTAACAAAAACTCACCAATTAGCAAGTGCGATACTTATTTGCAAATTTAATTTACCGGCATCTTGTCAAGAACATCAACAGCCAAGCTAGGCCGAAAATGTTCACTTGAGTACGCGCTATAAAAGGCCAGATTGGATCTGAGTATGAAGGTAGGTATAAATGAGAGTGATCAATCGGATAACTCGCCTACATCCCCGTGCTGAGTTTAAACAATTCTGTTCATGAAAACAAGCGTTGTGATTGCCGATCAGTGTTTCTATAAACGGTAGACTGCAAGGGCTTGTCCTAAAACTTTCGTGACATTGTGAAAATATGATTGCTTTTAGTTCAGTTGTCGTCATATATATTGTGAAACGTATTTAGTAAATTAGATTTCACGATATATATGGCGATGAGGTGCCCATTCTATGATTTCGTGCACTGAAATTAATTTTTGAGTTCAACATCACAATTAGGATTCAACTTCTAATACTGCCACGCAAATTTGTACCAATCACGGGTATTTTAGGCGACCTACCAGACTTCGTGATACCTATCAATTCAGGTAAAATATATAAGACTGAGGTAAACAACCAGATCTTGAGTGTTTAAGCATGACCAGTTGTATGTCAATCTAGCTTTTCTTTTACTGTTTCGTCAAAAGTAGATAGATCCATTTTTTTTTAATTTTTGGTTCGTGAAGTAAAAGTGGATTGTACGAATGATAAAAATCTGTATAATTATTCGTTTCACGGTGGAAAAAGTGCTTATTGCCAAAACAACGCGGAAAAAATATTCTCAATTTAGCGGTTCGAACCGGTTCGAACCGGTTCAAACCGGTTCGAACCGTTATTTTTTGCTCCCCGGAACTGAACCGGAACTGAACCGAAAGCCGTGAACCTGAACCCGAACCGAACCGATATAAATTTCGGTTCGACACTCTGGTTTTGGCGCACGTGATAGGTGGACGCCCCTCCACGTTTTACCGGCTTGCCAGCAAAAGAGAAATATCGTGACTGCTTCGCGACGACCATCGTCTGTTAAAATGAACATATTATTTTTGTAATATACCTTTGGTTTAAAAATAAATGCAGACATTGATGGCACAACTTGAAGTAACGAAACAAAAAGCACGGTTGCATAACGACGGCGCTCATACTGCAGACGGATTTCGTCTGCGTGTCGTCTGCTTTCTTTCGCAGGTCGAATGCACCTTCCGACGCTGGTCCCGACGGTACCTGTCAATACGTAGCTCGAAACGCGCCTCGCCACTTGACTCAGTTGTCTGCGTCGCCGTCCACCATTGACCCTGACAAGTTTTCGGCTCTTTTTTCTATACGGAAAATGAGCTGCGACTTATAATTTACGAGGTGAAACCCATCTGTGAAATACACGTTTGACGATATGTTTAAATTACCACGCGCGGATGCCGAGTTTTGCTGTCCGCTTTATATCGAGCGTCGGCATTTCAGACACCCTATAATTCGAAACAAAGCAACGGACACGGATGATCTATGTGAAGTGCAACTTCGTCTGCTTCTTGCACGCGTGATGCGATTGATGTCAGAACGCCAAGCACTTATTGGCTAATCGAAAAAAAGTAGTGGGTAGACCTGAAGGCATTTAGCATTCAGGTCTGCCCACTATCATTTCAATCAAAGCCAATCATAGCTCGGCGTCGTTCTGACATCACGACAACTCCTGCTCGAGAAGCAAACTTGTTCTTCGCATAGCCACTGAAAACATAAAAACACACACACACACACACTGACGTTTTTGCGTATGCTTTTTTCGGGATTCGTTCTTCTGCGTTTTGATAGGATTATGCCTGAAATCTCATTAAGTATGGAGCGACATATAAAATCCGCGGTAAGTGACACGATCTGCGTTTTTTAAACCTTCAGTGGCAAATAATTAAAACAAAAAAATAGGTTAGGTTCTTAAAAGGCGTTTGTATATATATATATATATATATATATATATATATATATATATATATATATATATATATATATATATATATATATATATATATATATATATATATATATATATATATATATATATATATATATATATATAATGATAGAAAAGCAAAACCCTTGATGAAAACAGCCACAACCGACGATTTATTCTTCGACGTTTCGGCCGGAGTCCGGCCTTCGTATATATATATATTTGTTTTCGTGGTTATTCTAAGGCTTGAGCAATACTTCAGATTTATAAGAAACATATATTCCTTCGCTAAATTATGCGTACATTATTTTCTGGTTCCATTGAGCCGGTCGCTTCTGTAACCCTGATTGACGTTCTTCTAACCGCCCGTAAATTTAACTTCCAAGTTTCTGCAGAGAGTATTTTCCGCCGTTTAAAATTCGTCAGACAAGCGCAAAAGAGAAAAAGAGCTTGCGCAATCGATAAAAATTGTTTCAGACGCACTTTTCTGCGAAGTTTTCTCGAAATTACCGCACTTAAGGCTTTTACAAAGTTGGGCGTTCACGAGAAAGCGTGCTCGCTTCTTTGAAATCTCGCCTTTCATCTCCCTTGCTCTCAGAGCGTGTCGAAAGCCATTCCGAGCTCGGTGCATTGGCCGTTACGCAAGTGGGGCATTACACGACATCGTTTCAAGTAAGCGCCGTCTTCATGTAACCTGACGGAAACTTAATAAAGGTTTATAATGATCTCATGGCACTCGTAGTTCCTTTTGTTTAATTTTTTTAATGTCTTAGCGCCTCTATAAAATGTATTAGTGACTTTAACTTCGAAGTCCTGTAATTCATGGAGTAAGAACCAATCGTTTCAATATGTTAAGAACACATTCGTTTCAGGGACTGAGGAAGAACACATCGTTGTAATCCCGCCCCCGTTAAATCTAGCGGGGAAAATGACGTCACCATGTCAAGCAGTGGTGTCACGTGATCCGACACTACGCAACGTGGTCACGTGACGTCACGGTGGGGACACGTGCCGCCACGATGCCACGTGACGTTAAATTCTAGGCTAAATTTAGTCTTCAAATGCACGGACAATCGGACGAATGGACACATTTCTGGGACTACGGGGTCCCAGCAGTGTTGTGCACGTTCCTCAAAGGAACAAAAGCTCGTTCCTCGTTCCTTCTGGTTTCAGGAACGCGTTCCCGCGACGAGTTCCATCTGTGAAAAAGTAGCTCGTTTCCGTTACAGTTAAAACATGGAAGGTATCGGTACATTTACGTTACATTTGCATTTTGCTGATTATTATATCTAATTAAATCAGGCAAAGTTTTTTTATATTTTTTAATCTATGCTATTCGATGAGAACATAGGAATTTAAAAGCCGTGAAGGAAGAGCATCAAAAGAAAAAAACGGATCCAGGGTTTTATTTGTTGATATATTGAAGTTTTAAAATCTCAACTTTTAATCATATTCACGTTTGTGGTCACACCTTTCAATCCAACAAAGTTTTTGTTCGCACTTAATAACAGTTGCTTCTCGATGTTGCTGTCCGCAAGACGAGCAAGTGAAGAAGAGGTTAGGGCTTTTGGAAGGTCAGTCTTGAAAATTTCAAGTCCTTCTTCGTGAATGTTGGATTCCTTGTTCAGTTTGGAGGGGGGAGGGGGGGGGGAGGGGAAAAAGAATAACGATATATGTTTGTGCATCTTTTAAGTGCGCAATGTTCGGGACACAAAGATGCGTTCGATATCTGGTAAATAGTTCTTTTGTTGTTGTAATTGTAGGCCTCTTTGTGGAAGTTCAGTGACGGCTTAAGTCGGCCTTGGATCTCTGGGTGTATGAAGATTCGTGGAAGCGAAGAAAGTAGCTGAGTTTGAAACGTCACTCTTTCGGTGTCTCTTCCCACGACTAAAAGTGTTTTTTCTGTACTGCAGTATCGGGCATTCAAAGAAGAATTAATATCCACTAACTTTCTTGCACTGGGCTGTTACCAAGAGACGACCACACAAAATAAACCCTAAGATAGGTAATAAAGAAACTAACGAGATCCGGCTCTTCGTAATGATAATGTTTTATACTTTTAGAATTTTCCTCTTAGAAATAAAATAAGAATTATCGCACCGGACGAAATAAAGGTGCGGCGTTCCTTTTTCCGTTGCAGTAAAAATGTAACGAGTTCCCGTTCCAGTTCCAACGATGCAAAATAGAACGGTGGCGTTCCTTCGGTCCTCCTAAAAGGAACGCGTTCCAGGACCGCTGTTACTTGGAAGGCCGCTCCGAACAACACTGGGCTCCAGTAAAAGGTATTTCATTGTTTATAAGAATTTAAAGGCGCTTTGAACAGTAGCAGAACTTCCACCTTTTGTGCTGTCAATAATGGTTTGGAAAACATCTTAGCGCTCAAAAACAAGGACAAGTAGAAGAGAAACAGACACCACAGTGCGCTACTAACAACTGATTTTATTTCATGAAACGACACTTATATACCTTCGGTATTTCTGATTTTGCCCCATCATGAGCCACCCCGATGCCAGGCCGCGTCATTGAGGAACGCACGTTCCTTGTCAAGTAAATCAATTGAGGCCACGCTGACACATGCTGCCCCACCCTTCTTAATCTCGTGTGCTTCGACTATTTCCCTCACAGTTTTTTCCTTGTGCCTCGCCAGGATCTTGCACTTGGAGAACAACGGCACACTCTTGCAGTTTTGACAATGATCAGACAGATGCCCGTCCCGATAGTTTCCTACTTTAAGTTTGTGTTCCCTTAGCCTATCATTAACACACCTACCGGTCTGCCCTATATACTTGTTTCCGCATTCTTCTACTTGTCCTTGTTTTTGAGCGCTAAGATGTTTTCCAAGTCCCAAAACCAACTAGTCCAACAATCTACTCTACTGTAATAAATGGTTTATGCTTTGACGTACGCTTCGAAGGTTTTTCTGCGTGACAAAATGGGCAAGAGTGTTTGTCATTGGTTTCATTCAAAACGATTCGCAGGCTCTCGAAAATTATAAGTGTTTTAAAGTATCTGCTACGTTTAAATAAAAAAAAATATAGGTCTCACATCTCCTGACACGTTTGTAACTATATTCCTACTTCGGCTCCGAATGTTCTTCTTCTTTTTTCTTTCTTACTTTTATAATATTTTTATAGACCTTTCCGAAGGTCGCCTTTTTCGCGCTGCCATCTTCGTATCCTGGGCTGTGGGACGTCTTTTGAGCATGTGCTGTACCTCTGCTGTGCGCTACATCAAACGCTCCGTTTGCGTGCACAGCTCAGGGAATCAAGATGTTTCGCCCGGGTAGTAAGCGCTGCAAAGGTTTACTCGCCGTTTCACTCTAAGTGGGACCGCTCAGCCCACGCTACAATGCGTGAGAGCACATCACGCGTCTCCTATTCCAGACTAGGCCAATCATGCACAGCGAATGATACGGGATCCTTCACTCCTACGCGGGATTGCTTTCGCCGGGCATAACAAGCGCACGAAAAGAACAAGAGCCGTCAGGATGCAGTTTTGGCTCTGCTTGATTGCCCCCATGGTATGGTAGTGCTGAAAGCGGTGGTCGGACTTAAAGTGAATCCGAGTATAGACCAACGCAACTCTCTGACGTCACATCACTGCGGTGGCGCTGCTGTCGGCACTGCGCATGCGCTGATGCTTTGCCTGACGAGAATGTAATTTCTGCCCACGCGCACGCTCTAAAAAAATTGGAGGAAAAAGGTAGCAACGGTGCGTCTTCCTCCCTTCTACTGACGCGCCCCCAAGCGGACACGAGAAAAAGGGAGGAACGAAACGTTTTTCTCCTTCTCGAGGCAGACGGGAGAAGGCTTTCGCCATCCCGACTCATCTTCTTTCGGTTTTGTTTTTCTAGCACGTCGCGCACGTAGTTTCATAAATGTTGTTGATTGAACTTCAGTGGCAGCGAAGGCCGCCTGTATTTCCGTCTTCTAGTTCAAACGTGCAGAACATTTCGGTTGCATTGACGATTTTTACCACTAATTTTATCAAACGAGCAAACGAAGCCGCTGGAAACAGCGAAGTTCCGGAGCACTGCCAGCAGCGCTACGTACACTGGGTAAGATGGCCGTCTCCGGATTGCGGAACTACGCGGAACTGTGTCGACGTTTTCGACGTTATGGATATCGCAGGAACTGCGTCCAAGACGTTCAGGTTTTGCTGCCGGCTGCCTGGGTGCCTTCCGTGGTGAGTTCGGTTCTGTTTTCCGATGCCGAGTGGCAACCGGCAATCAGCGTGGTTCTGTATTTCTGCGTGCCAGCAGCACAGCAGCAACATCGTGATGGCAGTGTTGTGCGTTGTGAACAGAAGACTCGAATAATCGCCGACGTGACCATGTGTTTGCGTATCAGTGGTGTAACCACAAGATGGGATGACGTAAACTGTCGGGCATCGATGCCGCGGGTCGGGCCGTGATCGGAGGGGGCGGGGTGTCGCAGGTTGACATTCCGCCTTGCATTAAAGAGTTTAAACCACTTGAGCGATTAGGTGCAATTGATCGACGTGCGGATAGTCATGTTGGAATGCTAGTCTGAACAGTAAGCTCCTATCGTACAGTGGCCAATGTGACTGTCAGTTGTCTCCTCCCCGAGAGCGATTGCGCTCTAGGGAAAGGACTGAACAGTAAAAAATTATGAGGGAAAGTACGTATATTTACAGTTTGGAATTTTAGCATTCAAAATAATGGTAGGTAAAATAAGAAAAAAAGCTATCCTTTATTTTGCTGTTTAAACATACTACGGTTCCTGGATAAACTGCTCTCAAGTGGCGCGCTGGAATGAGTGCTAGAAGTTTTCTAGCTCGCCACGGCGTAGCTCTGTACACTTAACACTTGCCGCAAGTCGCGGCTTTGACTGCATTCAAGTTAATCGAAAAGCAATTTCTCTGCTCGTGAAGTATCACTTCCAGCTGAGTGAATATCCGCTCTACAGAGGTTCAAGACGGCAATTGCAGCCGTGTGAAAACAGCACAAATAGAAGGAAAAAAACAGTATAGAAATATTGGTTACGACATGCCGTGCGGGGAAACAATCTCAGGGCTTGGAACCGCATTGGAGCGGCTTGATTTATTGGCTTTCAAATAATTACGGTATCATCGAGTGTTTTCTTTTTATTAAGAGATTCATCCCCTGAGCCATTCAAAATACGGTCAGAGGTATGACATTGCTGAAAAAATGAACATACTGGGAATATATATTTTTTTGCTTAGGCAGTCACCGAGAAATTTCGTACGTTCAAAACCAGCAGTATAAAAGACGAAAACGCAGAGCTCGGGTGTAGTGATCGGGTTAGTGTGCCGTTCCATTGATGTTTGTATGTGCCATGTATGTGTATGCGCTAAATGTATGTTCACATAATGCTTGTAGTATGCGGAATGTGTCTACATTTGTGTATAATAGAAGTTCCCGAAGCGAAGATCCCGAAGCCCAATGGTAACGTGAAAAAAAAAGAAGTGTTTTGTTTTTGTAGAACATGAGTTGGGCGGTACCTAGCGTCACCTAGCTTAGCTATTTGCAATTACTCTGCTTGACCCTGCCATCTGGTGGCAAGCGATTTCAACCTTCTTTCACGCTACGCAATAAACAGTGGCTTCGAGTTTGTTACTTTGAGAGCGGCAATTGCTTTCGCGGATTGGTTTGTCATTCCTCTGTGATGTGCGGTCGACGACGGAATTGTGACTCGAGGAACAGAAAAGGTAAAACGTAAAGTGCGCGAAGTAACTGGGTATCGGTTTTCTCCGTTTAGAATCGCAGTGCTGACGACGAGAAGACTGAATACTGCTTTTGAAACGCAAGTTTCTGTGCCTGCGGGGAAATTTGGCTTCGGAAATAGACGCAGTTCGCGGAAAGCTCGTGTTATGCTTTTATTTGCTGCTCCTCTCGTCTCATACAAGAGCCGTGGCGTCCTCGTTAAGCCCTATTGAGTTCGATTTGCTCGATTCGGGACCGCCATAATAAGATGCAGGCGACGGAGGAAATTCGCTCCCCTGCTTCAGGGACGAAAGTTTCTCCCTTTCAAAAGGAACATGGGTTACAAGACGGTTCCTCCTCTTAGGGAGGGCTATCGATACCCTTTTTTCTAAGAGTGCAATTCCCACACCTGGTGTGGGTAAACGCGGAGCTTGTTTGTAAGCAGTGTGTTGGTCTATAGCTCCACCCAAGCGTGATATCGTGAGCGTCTGTTTGTCGCGGCTAAAAAACAAATTTTAGCGATAAAAACGTAATTGGTGTATACCTCCGCATCAATTTAGTTTGCCCAATAAATCCAGCGGGACTCGTTGTTTCTCCGCTTAATATTGTGGGAAAACCTTAATTGGCGTGTAGTCACACGCCAACTCAATTTCGTAAGTTTCGCCGAGCAAAGGGCGCCGCGCTGAGGCAGACCAAGAGCGCCGAGCTTGACCAACGCCACCGAGAACACTCGAGGCCTGCAAAGATCATTCTCTTCCTCCACGGAACGTCATCACAGTCCGGTGGCGCCAACTCAGCTATTGTGTCAGCGTATGCGGCATCGGGCGTTCAAGGGCGCCCGATGCCGAGAGTTTCGACGCGTTCTTCGGACACGAAACCCAACCGAACACTGACGCAGCGCTCGTGTGGAATTTATGGATTCTCTTAATCTGACTGCACAATTCTAGTGCGTAAGTTTTGGCTGCTCTAGGTGCTGTTCGTTCAACGGACGTCTTCAAAGGTGGGAAGGATTCCCCAAATGCTATCGCATCCCATCTCCAGTTGCCGCAGCCAGTATCAAGGCCTAGCATTTTCACGACTCCTCGTCGGATGGTGGCTTCATCCTTGTTTTCTTTCTTGTCACCCTCTCACGCCCACTTAATTCTATCCTAGAAATACGTGGATAAGAGGTAATACCGGGAAGTCTGCTCGAATATAGAGCTTCTAGAGACAACGTGTTTTCGGGCCGAACGCCACGCCAAGAGATGGCAATATGGGGCGTGGCAATAACCCAGAAAGCCTATAGTACAGAGAATATCTAACTCTCCGGTCGGGATCCCAAAGTTTAATGGCTGTATTTGCAATACGAGCTGCGCGGAGGGGACGAAAATTTTTATCGTCTGCAAACGTTTCAGAATTTACGCCTGCTTTCATCTTCGCTGTAGGGCTCTCTACAGTGATCTAAAAACTTTTAGGGACCTTATTAGTCATGTGGCATGATAATACAGAACTAAGAATATTTGCGCTGTTATAGGCCTTTGGTTGCACGTCCTCGACGGAGGTCGTTGCCTGTGATACATTTTCTTGGGTTCGCAAACGAGTGCCCGCGACCGTGTTGTCCTTAGTACTCCTCCTTTCGTTTTGCATATATGTTTTGTTAAAATATCGTTTTTTATCCTCAAGTGTTTTTAGTTGTACTATTCTATATATGATTTTTTCTCTCGCTTTTTCTAATGTTCCTTCTCTCCATTGGTGACTCTAAAAACGATTTGCAACTGTATTTTCTGGACACTTGATGAAGGAAAGTCTCTTCCCGAAACATCCTGTAGTAAAGCTTCTACTGCTGTTCAAATATGTTTCTTCAGATTAAAAAACAAACAAACAGAAAAACAGTTTTTGAGATTGCCAATGTGCAACCCACTTTGATCATAAAAAAAATTAAAATAAACGCAAAAAAGAAGAATTAACAAATCTTTGAAACAGGTTCGTCAACAACGCAGTACCTAAAAACGCAAAACATGGCGGATTCAAGATAAAAAGAAAAAAAAATCTCAATCTTATTAAGAGCAATAGAGGGATGTCTAATGCAGTTCTTTTCCCTTATTCTGATTTCAAAAAGCCTCTTAAACTGCCCTGTCGCCTCTGCTCTTTAAACGCACCAAAAATTTTGGTACAATCAAACAGGAAGGAGCAGTCGCTCTTGTTGCAATAGACGGCAATGTGGCACGAAGGTTTTGAGCGTAAGAAGGCGCTGTGTTCACGAAGTATGTTACTGACGCATCCTCCTTTCTGCCCCACGTACACCTTTCCGCAAGACAGCGGGATACAGTAAACCACCCCCGCACGATAAGCACGTTCTTGGTTCCACAGTAATTACTTTTTTTATTTCGCTACTCGGACTGTCTTACATAACTGTACCAAATTGTAGGGCACCTTAAAAAGCAGAGGTACGTCATACCGTCTTGGCACATTTTTTATGTTGTGAAAAATCCCATGAAGAAAAGGCATGGCAAGAGGTGTGACTTGTCGCTTTCGTACCACCCGACCTGCCATTCTCCCAACCCTTCAGCAAGACTCTCGAAACATATTCGGGCACCCTTGACGAGAAACCTGAGTCCTGTTATCTTTAATTTGGCTGTTAAAACGTTATTTCACTGCATGAAGGCAAGACTTGCCGAGAGCCAATCCAAAGCTGGACCTCGCAGTTCTTCTCTTCGCCAACTTAATGTGGTCTGAGTCGTACGGAAGTGGACGCTTCAAAGATAGCGGGCTGAAAGACCAGCTTACATGGTCCCTTTTGAATCGGAGTGACATATTCAAAAACTTATGTAACCCTCAGATGGCAAATCACATGTAAACCAGTGTGCCGAAGACGGACAATACCCGATTGATAGCATCCGTTCCCGCATCCTTGTCCGCAAAAAACAAAACAAAAAACATTTACATATTAAAATACTTTTTACAGATAAAAGATCCTTGTCCTTTTCCAGGAAACATCGAACTGGCTGAGGAAAAACCTTTAAAACCGGTGAAATACAGAAACTAATAAAAATGTCCTTATATTGTACAAAGAACCCCTCTTCACATGACATCCCCATAGACTCCAGGTAATAATCGAGTAACCACTAAAAAACCTCCAAAGGCAACTCCAGCAGAGTTCCTTAACATAACCTCACTGGTCGCGTCGATGCAGCCGCTGACATCTACTAAAAGGATCCCTTGAGGAATCGAATAAAACACATCCTCAACGTTGACCCAGAACACTTGGCAAGAGCCTGGGTTGTCAACCCTTAAAAAAACTCACGACCGCTTCCGAGCTCCGTATCACAAAAGGGCCTGAAATAGCCAGCATGGACAGATGCTATTGAAGAAAACTCGACACCTCCCTTTGCCATGAGCCCCGTTCCGTGGTTGTGAACCTGAACGGGCAGCTTGGTTTGTGTGTCTTCTCCGTTAAGAAATCGTCGAGGCTCAAACCCTTGCTCCGAATGACCCTTGTCGCCCAACTTGTTAGCTCTAGACAGTCACAAATTGTCTTAGCTCACCTTCTTCCCTCACCTTCTTCGAACTTACTCTCTTCACCCCTTTGAAATTCTTTTCCAACGCCAGCTCCGTCTTCCCTCCGAACATCAACCTCGGGAGCACAACAAAAGAGCCTCCCTGTACGAGAAGTACGCTGTAGGCGCTCTGAGGTTTAGGCGCCTGAACTAACAAAACGCAAAATCTCTTAGAAACGTGATCTAAGTGCCTCAACGGGCGGCTTCTGGTGTGCTGGGATGACCCTCTAGGGGACACGAAACAAGAACGTGATTTTAAAATAACGCTGCTAAATAAAACGTTAAAGATCTATAATATAATGTGTGTTTTTTTTGCCTTTTGCTGAATATGTGATAAAGGGCGCAATATACAATTTTGATTATGAATCAACTTTGATGTGTGGTTGTGAACAGTTCAAAGACACTCACACTCACAGATACTGCATACACTCGCACTTTAGCTCCTCCATGGGGCAAAGGGGTTAGTGATACTCTCCGGAAAGAGCGAGCTCTTTTGTTTGTTTACAATAGTCTGTTACGCTGAACGGACACTCGCACGGCATTGAAATGACCGGGATACGTTTAATCTTCTGCACTTGTTGCGAGTTACAAATTGCGCCCCTACTTTTGCTTTAGCTAAATTTCCACATAAACGTTTCTCTTCATACAGGTGTTCTAGTCCACATCTGCGTGGTTAAAGAGTTTTATTTTTACTTTCTTTTAAGATCGTCAAAATGTTTACCGATTTACAGGTTGAAAATATCATTCGCGATTAAAGCAGTAATCGATTAATCGGTAGGTTAATCGATCCATTGCCAACCCTAACGTTCTCAGGTATATGAACCAGGCGAGTTGAATAGGTATACCTGAGGGATGCGCCCATGACATGTTGGGCTGATTTTTCATTTCTTTGAGGAAGCAGTGCTATCTTTCATTTCACTCAAAAGATCAGGAAAGCATTTCCATGGAGTATTGGTAAATTTTAGGAGGTACCGCAGTTAGCACTTGACGGCGAGACTTACAAAGTGTCCGCTATTTGCAGCTTGACCTCCAAAAAAAAAAAAGAAAGAGAAACAATAGTCAACTTGACTAATATACGCCTCCTGGAAGTTCGGCCATTTTTTGTTTTAGATTACCTCCGAGCTCCCTGCATAAACCGACCAAGAGCACTAAAAAAATAGCAACATAAATATGCAGTCATTCTAACTGTCACGGTTCAGAGTCCAACCGTTGGATAAGAAGAAAAGAGTGCACGATGATGAAAGAGATAAAGGTATATTACATAAAGAGGGAAGCAAAAAGAGCACAAATAAACTAATCTACAAATGTACAAAAAGGTATCAATGTTCTCACATGTTCGTTTGCACTCGACGTTCTCAGTTGTGGTCTGCTGAGTTGATGGTGTCGCCAAATTGCGTCGGGGTTAGTGTCCTCCTTGTTTGGTAGATATGAATATTTGGGCCGTTTCCGAGAGTCCTTGTCACTGATCTTTGGTTACCACCAAATCCGTCTTGTGTACGTTCATCGGCACCTTTGTGGTTGCTCAGGTCGCTGCCCAGAGTCCCACGCCAGCGTCGAGTCAATGTCGATGTCTCCTTTCCCTTCTTCAGTGGTTGCCGAGCCTTCCCCGGGTCGTCGCCAGGTTCCTTTCAGTGTCTTCGGGACACCATCCACAAGCTGCGCCTCTCTTCGGGTCGTCGCCGAAATCTGGGCTCCGCTGCTTCGAGTGATCCCTTCTTCCTCCCGCCTCTTGTCCGCTTCTTTGTCCTTTAGCTTTCGGACTAGCAGTTCATGCGGCAATGGCACCGGCGGCAATCTGGGCGGCAGGATGGAGTGTCCCAGTGGTGCTGGAGCATGGCCAGCCGCTGGTGCACTTGCCCGGAGCGACGCCGAGGTCCAGTCCTTCTGCCGAATGCCCGCTTGCCGTTCTTCCGATGCTCGCGCTTCTCTTCCTCCTCTTCTTCTTCGTCGTAAAACGTGACACTAACCATTCTG
>JAZHYW010030926.1:0-24203 GCA_037355805.1 Ixodes ricinus | reverse complement strand
GTGCGCGAAATCTTGCGCCACAGAGATACCGACGGGTACCCGGCGAACCTTGTTTTTAGGCTGAGGGACCGAGACACAGAGCTCTTTCGAAGGCGAGTATTTTTAACTGCGTGTCTTTGAAACCAGGGTCACGCATATCAAATAGAAAGCGATGAGGTCACACCCGATCAATTAGTCGGTCAGTGTCCATGACTCTGGATTGCCAGCCCGACCCTTTGCTTGGAGAGCGGCTCTTTTACTTCCTATTTTTTCAATGCAAAAGGAAAAACCACAACAAAGGAATCGCCGTGCACGCCCTATTCCGCAGCAGCAAGGACGACACAAGGAGCGTGAGAGCGCTAACAAAGCGCTTTTGAAGCGCTAACGGAGCGCTAACAAAGCGCTTCTGAAGCGCTAAAGGCGCGCTATTGAAGCGCTAACCGAGCGCTACATCACGAGCTAGGAAGCGCCACATGAGCTCTCCTTCGAGCGCTCACGTTTCACCTCGTGCTGTACAACAGCGAAGGCTAGAAGCGCGAGCTCATAGCGTTGGCAGCTTCAATTAATGCCCGAGAGCTTGTGCCGCCGAGATGTGCGCCAGAGACAGGAGCTCGCGTTTGTGGTCTTTCCTGCGGTACATCATAAGGTAAATAGGGTATAACTGAACTAGGTCATCTCAGTTGAACTCAGTGATTGTTAGCGGCTTAATAATAGTTGGCGCCGCCATTTAATTCAGGTCGATCGCTATTAAGTCAACTTTCGTTGACCTTATGACAGTTGAGAGCACCAGTGTGACTAGGGTATCAAAAGCGCTGGTGTAACTATGGGAGAAGCTACTGGCACGAAAGTGTGACTTCAGCTCTGGATTTATTGCGCGCAAATGCGTGCAAATAAACTGCGGAATCAAACCCTATGGTAGCGCCAGCTGCGTTTACAGCGTTGCACACTAAGTATAAAACAAAGTATGTTCAGAGAAACTGAAGGGGCGGATAGATGTCAGAATGCAGAGCTCTGGTTGGAAAGATTAGTGGGTAGAACTAACTTTACCTGCGTTTGAGTCCACTGCTAAAGTCGATAGCCTCGTCTATACTCACAAAGCCTGGCAGCTTGACGACGGAGCCATATAAAGCCCGGTTGCAGATTTGGAGCGGGAGTATCTGGTAGCACAGATCATCAAAGTGCCTTTTCCCGGGAACCTTGAAGTCAGCGCACAGCTTTTGGATAGGCGAGAACCCAAAACACACTTGTTCGCCCGGAAGAAGTGTGTTTCAGAGTCTCGCAGGACGGGGGAGCCAGTCGCATGGCTCATCTCTCATCCGTTGGCTGCCGCTCCACCTCTTCCATTTAGGCGCCCGCTTCTCGTGGCGATCTGCCAGGCTTTGTCAGTAAATTGGAGGCTATACTAGTCAAACGCGTTAAAACGCGGAACACCGTCGTCTGGCGTTTGTCTCACATATTCGAACGCTTTCGACGAGTGGGTTGGTAGATATATATTTTTAGACATATACAGTAATCAGTTTTCCCAGCGCTCGGCCGCTCAGCGTCCTGAAGTCTCCTCGCGTTCTCTTGAACTCCACCCCCCCCCCCCAGTGTTTTGGTGCTTAGTATACCAGAATTGGGACCGGAGCGTCTGTCTCGAGGCGCCTGGTGCAGGTTACGACAAAATGTCGACACCGGCGCATCACTCGTAGTACAGTAGCCTAGACTGCGGTGGTGGGCTCACCGCGCCCGCTTGCTAATTTGGTTCAAATCTAAATTGAGAGATGGCGCTCCGGTCGACTCGTCTTGGATCGTTCCCGCGCGCTTCTGCGATTGCGTGCGTATCAACGCGTGTATGCGTCGGTATGTTCTTAGTCAAATAACTCGGAAGATTAAGATGAATCTATAGAAGCTGCATCGGCCAAAATCATTGCTTTGCCACGCTGAACGGGTACCTATTCACCGCACATGACGTGGACGTAATCTCTAACTACGTATTGCGGTTCAAACTGTAATTTACAAACAGTAGAAGTTTCATAGTATAAAGGGCTAATTTGAAGTGTAAGTGTAATTGTAAGAGGAGTGCCAGACTACTTTCAGAAAACTAGATGGAGGTTGATTCTAGCAAAGTTTTATCCCGTGAGTTTGAATATCGCGTTCGTTTTCCCAAAAGATATAACTAAACGTGAGAAAACGCAAAAAAAAGAAAAAAAAATTCTCAGGAGTAGTGACAACGTAAGAGGATCTTTCGGCCACCAAACGTGTCTCGCTTGAGGCTCCGCGCGTCCAATCGCAAGCTTTCTAGGTATATTCTCCCGCACTGACACCAGTCGTGGCGTCTTTTCATGCCCTTTTTAAAAATAGTGTGTTCATGCATAGCTTCGATAGGCGCTGAAGATGCGTGAGCGGAGATTTTGAAAGCCCCTTTTCTGACGTCACTCTCTGGGGAAGAATGCCTACAGCGGTACTTTAAAAATGATTTTGTGCAGCCTTAAATAACTAAATTAAGAAATAATTTTGATGTTTATGATCCTGGAGGTCAAAAGGAAGATTTAATGGTGTTTCGTCAAGTACAGAACTGTTTCAGCTTCCCTTTAAATATATATGTTTCCTAAAATTTTAATTTGTGAAAATAGACCCATGGTTTCAATTAGAAGCTTGCTAAGCATCATCGAAAAGTACTAAATTAACTCTTTTGTGAAGATATAAGACAAGAGCAGCATTTTACTGCCTTCTGAAAAAATGCTCAATTTGGACGCGTTTCCAGACTTCAATTTCTTATCACAGCGCATTTTTGTGCCCGCGGCCCTGCCGCCCGGTAGCCGCAGTGCAAAGCCACTCCCTCGCCTCCCTCCTAGGATGGAAAGAAGCAGGGCGAACGTGTGTTCCGCGTCTGAGCCCCATGGGAACAGGACCATGGCAGAGAAGTGCTCCGATTAAAAAGCGAAACCTAGAAACTCATCCAAAACCGTTTTTACGGAATGCGTAATATTCTAACCATGCATTATATCATTCTAAAAAGAATTGATTTAGCGGTTTTCAATGGCCTAGCAAGTTTCTAATTGTAACCATATGTCCAATTTCACCAAATATAAATAATTAAATAAAAATTGCATTTAGTTATTTCACTGATTGTTACGATGAGGCCCCTATACATGTACCCCTGGCCATATCACTCGCCTGCATAAACCGCATTAATGAAGCTTTTCACAACCTTTTTAAACAACTATGTAAAGCTTAAGAAACGCCCTGTATAACAGTGAAAAGGCGATACCACCATGGTGGAGCCGTATGGCTCCAACATGGGGGTTTCGCCTTTTCGTTGGTGTAAGATGTCCCATATTACTTTATGCTTGTATGGTTCCGTCCGTCTCCAAGGTTCCGTAATGATCCACTGCGCTGGTATAGGATGTCCCATAATACGACACGATGGTATGGTTCCGTCTGCCTGTATCGTTCCGTGTTAATCCATTATACTGGAGCCGCTTTTTCGCAGCATATAGGATGTCCCATACTACGGTTATGCTTGTATGAGGCGTTTTCCATAATCTTTTCATCATCGAGATATTCCGACTACCCGCCCCTCCCCCCCCCCCCAAGAAAAAAAGTGTTTTATTTTAATTACTTGCTAAGAGACAAAATGCACGCGCGTTTTCCCATAAAAATGCACAGGATCACTGCAAAAATACTTTTCGCTGTGCCCAAGCAGCACGGAATTTGGACAAGTATTAGCCATTGTCTGGCGATGGTTTTTCGGCTAATGGCCAAAGTGTGGCCATTCATGGGCCAATGCATGGCTGATGGCTGACGGCCAGTGGCCATTGGCCAATGGCCAGAGAAAGGTCAGTTATCGGCCAATGGCTGGCCACTGTCTCGGCGGTGGCCAAAGGACCATTGGCAGCCATCGGCCAATGATTGGAAAATCTGCGCTGCTTGGGTATGCTTCCATTTGCCTCCAGGAAGTCGCATAGACACTAGCGCCAGTTGGACCTCTAGCGTTCGTTATAATAATTAACTAAGCTGGTGCGATTGGTCTGTCGTCATAGATCCACCAGAAGTGATAATGTTACGCAACTAAAAACGCATACAACTATCGTCAACAACCAGTGAACACCACAATGGGCAAATACGTTTTCTTAATACATTGGAATGTTTAGAATGTGGTCTCAAATTCGAAGCAAGTTGGAAATTAAAAAATTCAGCTTTAAAGCACAACTTGCTCTAGTATTAGGATCAAAATATAGCTTGACAAGGTTAACCGAGGCAAACAGTGTTTGGCTCGAGCCATCCTCGAGCGCACGAGCTGCATACGCAGACGAAACCAAGTAGTTTGCGGCAACGATTACGACGAAAATAATGATAATATTTAGGCTTTTCCTTTTGATTCAGGCGTTTTGAAGCACGACCTACTGCATTCCTAACATGCCCACAAAAAATGTACCAGTGCGCAGCTGGTAGTACATAACCACGGGCGCAGCGTTTCTTCTCGGAATGACTTCGCAGCGCTGCACAAAGGATTCATTTTTGTGTTCCTAGAGTATCCGCATATAATTCGAAGGCGCGCAACGCGTGGAAGCCTTAGAGTAACTGTATAGAGTCTACTGCAGAGCCCGATTATCGAGTACGTTTTTGTTGCGTCGCCACCTCCGTATTGGCGGAGAAGCGGTCACGTGAGCCAAGCCGGGTCCAACCTTCATTAGGGAAAGCGACAATGGAGGTGCCGCGTGTCAAGTGGAGCATGTTTTTTACTTTGCATTTGCAGAATATGCACGCTACTTTAAAATAGAACGAGCTAGAAGGTTCCTTGATAATTGAACATTATATGTGGTCACTGGCTGCAGTATAATCATCTTGCTTATTGACGCTAGCGATGTTTTAAAATATCTTTCTCAAGTCTTGAAAGCAGACGACACGAAGGACGATTGCGTTTCTTGCACCTAGGAAGGTCGCAGAGTAATACGCGACCGGCACATCCACGCCCCTCGGACCAGGAAGCAACGCGTAGCTACGGCTTGCGAAATGGACGACGTTTTACCGAGCACGTAAGGAAAAACAGTAGACAAACTACGGGACGACGGCGCTCGAGCAGCGTGTCGACACAATATTTTTTCACGCCGCCCGCCGCAGCGCGCCACCTCACAATCATGGCATCCGTGCGTACGAATTTTTTGCAGAAGCAAAGTTCGCTTCCTGCAGTGAGGTCTTGGATCGAACAAAGCCACGCCGGCAGCGCCATTGCAACACTTTGCTTCACATGGAGGGTAAAGTCCTTACCGCAATTCTCACCGGCTTCCCGGGATCTCCTAGGTCGGTGGTCGTGTGACAGATTCGTTACTAGAAGTACCGGCTGCCAGCAGAGTGGCTATTTATGGTGATCTGAGAACGCGCCTTATTTTGACGGTAGCTGTTTCAGTTTCAGCGACTACCTTCGCTGTCTCGGCAGTGCGTCGTCGGTGCATTTACCAAGGATGCGCTGCAAGAAGTTTTCCCAGTCGACAAGCCAGTGCAACATCTAGTTTATATATCTGGCCGGCTGGGCGATAAATTTTAGGTCGCAGCGACGTACTCCCTCTGAGCTCGAAGTGATCGAGTTTTGAAACCACACAAATTTAATTAAAAATGTTCAGCGTATATTTATACGAATTTTATATTATAGGCACATTGGTCGCCGCCGCTTTTACGGCTACAACTCTCTTTTGGGGGACTTGAGTCTTTTAACTCTGCATGATAGAAGAATTGCTAGAGATATGAACTTTTACATCAGGTTGTGCATGGTACTATTGACTGTTCAGAGTTGTTGACACGGTTTTCAGATTCCGTGTGCCCTCTAGGCGGTCATCCATCTGTCGCGACACTTTTCTTCCCAAAGTGCGACCAATCTGTCCGATGCCTCAATTGCAACAAGCCTAGAATGCCTTGTTTTTTAGACGATGATACATTTGTTTGACTTTATTACTTGAAATACATGAATTTGTCTGATGTAGTCACTAATTGGAGAGTGCACTGCCACCCAGGCCACTTGGCTGTTGACAATCACTAAATTTATTTATTTATTAATTTATTTACCAACCTCCTACCCTCTACCTACCTACCTACATACCTAATTTTCACTACCTACCCACCCAGCCACCCAGCCACCCAACTACCTACCTACCTACCTACCTACCTACCTACCTACCTACCTACCTGTCTACCTACCTACCTACCTACCTACCTACCTACCTGTCTACCTACCTGTCTGTCTGTCTATCTATCTATCTATCTATCTATCTATCTATCTATCTATCTATCTATCTATCTATCTATCTATCTATCTATCTATCTATCTATCTATCTATCTATCTATCTATCTATCTATCTATCTATCTATCTATCTATCTATCTATCTATCTATCTATCTATCTATCTATCTATCTATCTATCTATCTATCTATCTATCTATCTATCTATCTATCTATCTATCTATCTATCTATCTATCTATCTATCTATCTATCTATCTATCTATCTATCTATCTATCTATCTATCTATCTATCTATCTATCTATCTATCTATCTATCTATCTATCTATCTATCTATCTATCTATCTATCTATCTATCTATCTATCTATCTGTCTGTCTGTCTGTCTGTCTGTCTGTCTGTCTGTCTGTCTGTCTGTCTGTCTGTCTGTCTGTCTGTCTGTCTGTCTGTCTGTCTGTCTGTCTGTCTGTCTGTCTGTCTGTCTATCTATCTATCTATCTATCTATCTATCTATCTATCTATCTATCTATCTATCTATCTATCTATCTATCTATCTATCTATCTATCTATCTATCTATCTCTGTCTATCTATCTATCTATCTATCTATCTATCTATCTATCTATCTATCTATCTATCTATCTACCTGTCTATCTATATATCTATCTATCTATCTATCTATCTATCTATCTATCTATCTATCTATCTATCTATCTATCTATCTATCTATCTATCTATCTATCTATCTATCTATCTATCTATCTATCTATCTATCTATCTATCTATCTATCTATCTATCTATCTATCTATCTATCTATCTATCTATCTATCTATCTATCTATCTATCTATCTATCTATCTATCTATCTATCTATCTATCTATCTATCTATCTATCTATCTATCTATCTATCTATCTATCTATCTATCTATCTATCTATCTATCTATCTATCTATCTATCTATCTATCTATCTATCTATCTATCTATCTATCTATCTATCTATCTATCTATCTATCTATCTATCTATCTATCTATCTATCTATCTATCTATCTATCTATCTATCTATCTATCTATCTATCTATCTGTCTATCTATCTATCTATCTATCTATCTATCTATCTATCTATCTATCTATCTATCTATCTATCTATCTATCTATCTATCTATCTATCTATCTATCAATCAATCAGAAGCATTTTGGGATTAAAATATGTAATACTGTATAGTGTCAGCTACTTGTTTTTGATTTTATAATATGTCGTTGCACACTAGTATAGGCTGTCTTCACTTAGCTACAGATTATTACAAGATTCTGTCGCCCGTATGCACAACGTCCTGTGCTTGTATCATAACCTTACAGCCGGTAAAGGCGTGCTACGCGTCGATGGTTTCGGCTGGTCGCGCACCTCTGCGCTACGCTCCGTTTGGTTGCCGCACTCGGAGTATGAACTAGGAGAGTGGGAGTTGGGGTAAAAGAGCGCGGACTCAACGTGTTCATTTGTTTCTTGGAGTAACGTTCCAATCATTAGCTTACTTCTATTAGGTTGGAATAACAAAAGCGGTTTGATTACATATGAGAAGTATTACTTGTAAATGTTACTATTTAACTTAAAGCAAATTTTACCGTAAGTTTTGAAGTACTGATTTATAACAAAAACAAAAAGAATAAACATAGGGACCGACAAAACAGCACAAGAGGTGCTGTTTTGTCCGTCCCTATGTTTATTCTTTCTGTTTTTATTTAACTTCACCAACGCGCTCACGTCAAACTATGGTTAATAACGTTTCCTATTAAGTAATGAAGTATCCTAAAGAGAAACTTTAAAGAAGTAATTGTAACACCAATTGATTATTTTTAGTAATGGCAACAAGACTGGTTGTGTATTATCTAATAATTGTAAAGCTGCTTGCACAGCAAGGATATATTCGCTTTATTATTGTTACTCTATCATGGTACAAAAAAGAATAGTTCACGCGCGAAGTGCTTTGCCGTGAATATGTCAACATATCATTGTGTGCTCTCAGTGTTCAATCTAAATAAAACACTCGAGATGTGACACAATCGATAAACATTCGTTTACCAGCTTAATAACTTCGTGTCTTATAAAATAATAAAGAATACAACGCACCAATGTCAGGCGGATGGAATAAGATAAATTCGGGGAGGCGCAAACCATATTTCTTAACATACAAATGTTACAGTTTCTGGGGAATAAATACACTTTAAATGCCACGTTCAAACGTGGGGTCTCAAAATTACAGACGAAGTTTTCCAGTTGTGAGTGATAGCGTGTACGGCAGGGCGTGTCTTTGGAACGTCGGTCCTTCTGCACGTGCTCTATGCCTTCGAGAGTGCTTTCGATCGCATACGCACGCTCTTGAGGTGCCCAAAACTCTAAAGCGCCCTAAATGGTAGGAAGTTTGCGCAGGATACGGGACGACTCAAGCTCCTCCCTGTCGCTCTTACCTTGTCAGTGAACGATAAGAGCCTCAAGTTTTTCAGCGCAGGTGATTTTACCTTCTCTTAGCGAAGAGTCGGATGGTATTCTGGAGCTCTCAGGGAGTTTCCTTTACAAGGTAATTAAGCGAAGTTAGATATAAAAAAATATAGGATTGATAAAATGCACTATTAAATTTATGCGGTTTGACGTAACGGAATGCCTATTCATGGTATTAAGTGATGTCACGTCACGTGGCAGTGTCATGTGACGCCGCGTGACCTCATCTCACGAGGAAGGGTTTTGTAAAGTCACAGCTTCAAGTTAGGATGCGAAGTTACGTCATGTCCCATGGCTGTGCCACCACGACGTCACCTGACCTGAGGTCACGCAGCGTGTTCGCCTGACGTGGCCTTAAATTATACCGCGACCTGGCACGCAACGTCACTAAATGCCAAACGTTATTGACGCTGTGATGTTATGTGACACCAAACTTGGGATCGGGAGTCTAGTAACCTGATTTCGCCTGACTTATGTTGTCCTACTTACGTGGTCCTACGTCACGGACAAACAGGAAATTTCCTCTAGGTTTTATAAGAATTCAGTTTCTACATTATAAACACGAGAAAGTTGTATTTATTTATTTTTCATAGTAGATGGACATTGTTTGATGTGCCGAATTCAGGATAATTAGTCATAGCATTGAAAGGAATAAGCAAGCAATATGTCTTCCATACATTCGTTCTTGTCACAGGAACAAGCAATTATGTTCCTTAGCCTTGTATTCCTGAAAGAAAACAAGATTGAAAGCGAGCCGGTAGAAGTTAATCATGTAGTGAGACTGCCCGAAGCTAAGCCCACTACATAAACACGCTTCTGTGTTAATAAAGGTCAGGCACAGCTGCGCCGAACAAATCTGATAGCCATCATTTATTTTCGCGAGGAAGAGATGGCTGAAGGAAATAGCTGTTTCTCTTTTCATTTATTTTTTTATGTTTAGATATTTTGAGATTGCCGAAGATTTCACTTTATTTTTGTCAGATGTAGGTTCCATTTATAAAGGAGCCGGTGCTCCTAAATTCACTACATTCTTGCTTCTATGAACGGTGGAGATACTCAGGTGATGATGCTCGGGGTTCGATTACTGATCGTGATCTTCACTTCGGCACGCTACCATGCCTCGAATCCTCAGGAGATGAGATGGTGCGGAGAACGCATGAGTAAGGCATGTCTTCTTCAGCCTTTCGAAAGAAACTAGGATAATTAATATTTGTATCCTTGTATGGTGTGTAGCGATTTCGAATTTTCTACTCCAGAAACGTAAACTTAAATAAGAAACTAAAATGTGTCATATGCCGGATCCCGTGTTTGCGGTGTTATTTCTTGTGAACTGCGGAGGGTGTTTTCCGGAGTTTATTGGCCGTTAAGAAATCGGGGTTTATTATAGTTTACATTTGTTAGATTCGCTGTTATCTCAAAGTCGGAGTTAAATTTTATTGTCTTCCAAACCCCCCCACTCAAAAAAAAAAAGGAAAAAGAATTTGAACACAAACGTATCACCAACTTTATAAAAGCTTCTTTGTATCGAAGGATATCTCCGTAACTGCATTTGGCATTGGCCCCATTGCCATTGGCAATACTCTCCCGCCACAAATTTTGAAAAAGTAGCTTTGTCTCAATAGCGGTAGAACTTAGACATAAATAACCACTTGGATATAGTAGCAAAGAAGCATGAAAGCCTCAGCAGCCTTCCCTCTCCATTTAAAACACCACTCCTTCCTCTAAGAAGCACACACACAATATTATCCAGGCTAAAAACACGACAAGCGATTGCTTTTGCCGTGATTCAGAGTAACCATGACCCGTGGTCCTGTGCAAAACTTGACGATATAAAAGGTAGAGCCCCTTTTGTCGGTAGGCCGAGGTTTCAAAGATAACTAATGTAAACTCTTCTTAGGACCAGTTACACTGTACTCTAATCAAATTTATTTAGTTAATACCGTTTTTATACCTTTTCGTCGTGACCCCGAATTGTGGATTTTTCGGATAAATCCCAATTGACAAAACATTTACCGGCGAGGGTTTTTCGCATTTTTGGGAGTCACTTTTAACACAGTTTTTTTTGGTGACTCAGTAGTACTACTACTCATAACGTAGTCAGGGATGTCGGACGTCTGTTGTCCCTCATCAGTTATTGCGCCAGCCAATCATAACATCGAAATTACCTTTAGTATAATTATCGCTGGTTAGACATCAACGTTAATGTGTTGTTTCTTTGCTCAGAACTTCATGTGCGCTTATTTTAATGGTTTTAATGAGAACATGCAACTGTTCAGATGCCTCAATTAATTACAATTATGGGATTTGTAAAAGATAACTTCAAATGTTTCATGTTTGATTAAATTGATTCCCGCTTGTATTGAATTCACCCTGGTCAAACATCACAAAACTGTCCGATTAACGCTTTTGTTTGTTTGGAATTTAGTTTTGATGAGAAAAAGATAGCTTTGTGAGAAACGCAAAAAGGACGGCGTCACACAAATGTTTCTCTTTTTGATAAAGCGACTTCTTGAAAACATAGTGCTTCATGTTCATTTGTATATCTAAAGTAAGAGTATACGTAAGATAAAATATACATGCTTTGCATGTGACGACCTCATAGGAGGTTGGTAATTTTACTACTTCATGTTCTTAAGTACACCACCGAACATGTTCCGGTGGTGTAACATGCTCGCTGCAAAAGGTACTCCCGCACAGCAGCAATGTCACTAATATTGCCGGTGATGTGACGTCCATGTAAGGCCTGTACGTTATCAGTAGAAAGTGTCACACAATCTGGAAAAGACCTGATCAGTGCAATTTAATCTTTGCATTCAACAATTAACAAAACATAATCCTCAGGTAACATCACGCACATTCTACTTAAGTTGACCTGGATGTTGTTTATATACACCAAGCTCAGTATCTTTTTCAATTACTACAAACTTCAGGAATATTTGTAAATGTTGAAACAAAAATCAAATTCGATACCAATACTGAAAGAATGTTTGTAACGTCGGACAAAACTTTTGCACCGCATTCAATACATGTGTTGTAAAACCAAACGTTAATAATAAAATTCAGTTGACAAGCTTCCTAGAACGCCTGGCGCCGTTTCGTGGCGCGTGCGCTCGGCGGGGCTCGCTACACTATGATCAGGCCCAATGGGCAGAAGCTGCGGAATCGGTAGAAAGTTGGATACAGGTTACCTGCGGCGGAAAGGAATTCTAACGCGGTTTTCATGGCAAGCATTTGAGCAAAATTCGGTGCAAAAGGAGGGTCGTTCGAAAATGGCGCTTCTTTTTTGGCCTTTAGGAGTAGACGCCGGTGGCGTGAGGAACGCTATCCGCCCGCACCTGCTCGCGTGCAGGAAACAGAAATGAACCGATTTTAAACACCGCTCTTTCGCGGAGCTTGTGAACTGATATGTCTAAGAACGTTGGTACAATCCGATGATGGAGAAGGAAGACAAAGAAAGTAAATTTTAAATTGCCAATCCGAACTGAAATTCAATGTCTCCCCGTTTTCTCCGGAAAGCCTAGACACTCTTTACGCACAGTTGTCTGAGAGGTAGGCTATCTTATGTTGGCTTTAACATGCGGCTAGGGGGAGCGAGACAAAGTGAATTTAGACTTGTTGTTGGGCTATGTTGGATTTCATATCTTGTGTACGGGGAGTGAGGCACAGTGAATTTGGACTAACTTTACTCAAGCTAACTGGCACTGGGGTGACACAAAAATACACGAAACATCACTGAAGAACACGCTTCTTTTTCGGTGTAATTTCAGTAATAAAAGCAATTTTCTTCTTTCAGTCCTCTTCGCAAAACCTAACGTAACTGCGTCGGCACTCGATTTGGCTCTTGACAAAATAAACACTTTATACAGGTGCCAGATTATGGACAACATTGCTGGTTGCTTGTCTTGCTGAGGTGCCATGCCAATGAAACGGGCGTTGTTTAGCCTCCATAAAAGCCAGTGCTGTGGAGAAGGACACAGTAGAATTTAAAATGGCAATTCCCTGGCCTGCTGTGCTAATGATGAAGTTAACCAAAAGGAATAAGATTTAAAAAAAACTGAAGATGAGTTGTGGCGGCGCCCATGCTCAGCTGCTGCAAAACGTGTATATAGTTTCTAAGGACCGTATCCTGCGGATTTCGAGCCTTGCGGGGCGCGTGATCAGTCATTGCTCCAAAATGTCTCCACGAGCTCCCGCTAGCAATGCCAAGTATTAGCGCACAGTTTACTAAAAGTCCCTAATATATACTTTGATGGGCATTCGGGCAGTGATTCGTATCCAATCCCCGCAATGACAGATATAACAGAAACCTAACAGTATAGAGTTCTAGAAAAGGGGACTCTGATGCTTTGGGTCCCCCTAGCAGATTGGGGCTTGCCACTGCACTTGGAAGAAATGCGCATGAGCCGAGCACGGCCACAAGCAGCTTTGTTAAACCAAAGCTTCGAGCCCCCTTTTCTAAAACTCTCTAATGTTTCGAACTGAACACGTGCCCTGTGCTTTACCAACCCCAGCGCGGGGCTCAAATTAACTATGGCGCTAAATAATCCGTATCAGATCACGTGGCCGGTTGTTCTAGCTGCATTTTGAGGGGGCTGAAACTGGTCGTTTTTATTAAACTTGTTTCTGCTATTGCGCTCGCTTGGAGGAAGAGACCAACGGGCGTTCCTTAGCTTGCAAACGCCAATGATAAACTCTAAGTTGTACTTACTTAAGGTAAAAACGCGTTGCACCGCCACTTTGACACAATGTTCCAGATCCGTGGGACCAGGCTAAAGCCGCTACCTTCGCCTCGAAGCTGCTTTTAGACTGTAAGGGTCACTTGATGAAATCCAACGTCAAAGTCAGCTTCCTAAGGGTACGTAATCCATCTTAGGCAGTGGATGCCGTATGTTTTTTTTTTAAGTGATATCATTATTAAGCTACTACTCAAGATGTTCAGTTTCTTAGGAATCCTGTTTTCTGGCCCCGGAGACAGTTTCTCCGCTAAATTTAGCGAAAAACATTACGTCACGAATACCGTTTCCCTGCTAAATTTAGCAGAAAAATTGACGCCACGCCCTATGCACCAATTTAGATTCTCCGCTAAATTTAGCGGAAGAACTGACGTCATGACCTACTGCACCAATTCAGGTTCCACAATAAAAAAGTTGACATGACGACCTATGCACCAATTTAGGCTCCCCGCTAAAAAAAAGTAAATGTGCTCCAGTTCGTGGTCGTCGAGACCGAACACCTCCCTGTGTGTGCAACGATAAATACTATAGCATTCATAAAAAATCACTTGTGTGATTTCTACAATTTTTTATGCATCTCTTGTAAGAACGTTTCTTGCGCTTTTGCTATATATAATCGAACATTATATACTTATTCTACAATAATACAGGGCGTATTATTGTACAAGAAGTATATAATGTTTGATATCCTGTATGGAACATAGCTTCCATTACTTTAGTTTCTTCATGTGTCAGTCATCCCCCAAGCTATCCAGGTAGTACGGCAGAAAAAAGCCTGACTTGGCGCAAGCTTCTCAAACTTACTGGCCCAGTTTAAACCTATTACGGTTTTTCTGCAAAGCCTTAGTGGCGAATTACTTTTATTTTGCGTTGTAATGATTTTATCTGGCTCGCTACATAATTGCCAACGTGCTAGACTTAAACCAAGGATGCCACGCATAAACCCAAGAACCAGCTGCGAAGTCTAAACCTTGGTACGTTTTTGACAATTGGGCTGCAAATTTGACAGATGCAAACCGATCAACCAGAACTGAAACCTAATTTTGACACTCGTGTATTTATTTAGGCACAAACGTGCCAGATGAGAGAAACATTATCGACAGTGAAGCCTAAGTTTGGCACTTGTTTGGCGAATTAGTGCCGAGATACCCAAACTCTTGCCAAATTAGGTTAAGATTGATTGGCTCCACCTTGGCTATTTCAGTTTTTTACGGCTCTAGATTTCCAGACAGAAACCAAATTTTGGCCCAAGGAACTGTGCTATTTGGGCAATGGCTCCTCTTGCATCAGCCTAACTTGTATCGATTCAAGGTGTTGCTGTGTGAGAGTTTTGACAGAATATTAAAAACAATTTTTAAAGTTGTTCGGTTTGCAACGTATGGATAATGCCAATATATATTAGGATAAATAAAGTAAGCAGCATGGGGATTTATCTCACCAAAATTGCCTGATCAATAAATCCGCGTACGTCTGTATTTCACCCGCTGTGTAGCATTGTTAATATATGTTGTTAAAAAGACCAACCAAGCTCCTGCGTACAAAATATGTGCCATATTATTTCCTAGTATCGCTCAAATAACACGATGCACAAGCCTCGTCTGAGACAGGAAACCATTAAATATTTATGAAACCTTTTGCATAAAAAACATGTCCTCACGTAGAACTCACATAAAGCGCAATCTTTTGTATGTAATGTAGACAAATTCCAACTAAGCAAGGATAAAATTAATTGAAGCAATGTTGTTAAACGAACGTCCAATTAGCATTATATTTATTTGAAAAACGTGTTCTTGATGCAACAAATGTTCGCGCTTTCGTTCAGACTTTGCTTTCCATAAACCTAGTTGTCGGTCACTGACGGCAGACTTATGATGCCTTACATAAAATGGGCGCTTTAGATTATGTTTATATATTCAAGTAATTTTTACCCTTAGCGTTTACTAGATATTTGAACAAAGATAAAAATGAAGGGGTACCGATGTGCACGCTCCGCTGCAGTAAACTCACACAACCCATCGTAAGTTGTTTTATATCGTTTGGTATGTAAGGAATGTCATTAAAACTTTTTTAGTTGTAGGAGTTGCTCTGTTGGGGTAAATTCTGATGCCAGTACATAAGAAGTAAAATGCAAAAAAGTGGCGGAGTCGTGTTCACGCTAGCAATGTCCTGCGGTGCACCTTTACAATGTCATAGATGTAGATGGATGAAAATGCAACTGATTCATTTCCTTTTAAGATTTTGGCAATAATTCATTTTGATAGTGTGTTAATTTAATCGGCACGTTTGTGTATTTATTTATTTCAGAAACCTGCAGCGCCAGTGGCGTTCTAGCAGGAGGAGAAAAAAACAGAAAATACAAAATTTTAGTAGAAAGTATTGGGCAAATGGAAACATAACAATGACTACATGCAACTGTGTTTGAACCCCCCAAAAGACACACAAACTATAAGATCACAAAAAGGATAATGAAAGTAGGAATAATGTTTAAAAAAAAGATCACTGGTTCATTGTGTTTACAGTTTCAAAGGGTAAAGACTTTCAATCACTAATTGTTTTAACCAAAAATAAGTGCTTAAATAACTGGTATTCAAACATGTATTCTTTGGCTTTAAAGAGATCATCAAAACTTTGGATGCATAAGTGGAAGGAGAAAGATATAAGGATACATGTTTACCAGTTTGGATAAAATATATGTTATGAAAACATTTTAGGCGCACGTTTTTCTTTTACTTTCAATGTTTTACAAACATAAGCTGCTCTTCATTTGCGTCAGACTTGCACCGAGAAAGTAATTTTTTTGACAAAAATCGAGTTGCCCTATTTTGCACTTTTCCTATTTTGATACTTAAATATTTTGGTAATAGGTTCTACGAAACACAAGCATACTCCAGGATTGGCCGAACATACGTGAAATAAGCAGCTTTTCTTAGGTGGCGAGATGTTCGCTTTAAATTTCTCTGTTGGAAGTTCAACACCATGCTCCACTTACTGACTTTTTGGTTCACGTTCGCTTCCCGAACACGTAATAAAAACAAGAATCCTAAATATTTAACTTCAGACTTGTAAGGGACTTGCTCGCTATTAAGAATAAATCGAGGAGAGGAGCGCTTCTGTCCACGGAAAATCATAAATAAACACATTTTTTACATTAAAAGCCAGTCCCCAAGAAGTACACCAATGCTCCATTTTCGCGAGGTCGGACTTCAGACAGTGTGTGTCTTGGTCAGAACCTTTAATGTCAGCATAAACCTGACACTAAAGGAGATTTGCTGTGTAATATCGTTAATAAATTATATAGTACATGCATGCCAGCTTTCATGCATTAGTTGTGTTGCTTCACCAGATACATTGCTATTTTTTATAAAATATGTATCACGGGGTGAGGGCATCTCGCATTTTCCCTAAAGTCCAGCATAAGAAATAGTTTAAGCGCCTAGTTAGAAATGGAAACGATACTTGCTGTGGAATAAGGTCACTTTGGTTGCAATCAAGAAGCAATCCTAATGACTATAATGATGGTTATAATTCCATTTGTGAAGAAACAAGTCGATTGAACTTTCTTTAGAAATATGCGTTAACCAAATTGTGCTGAAAGCTGCTAGGGAGAGGGAGGAAGTGAATAACCCATATTTTACCGTTTAACGCACCGCTAAATGGGGGACCCAAGCCGAGCTTCAGGAACATATGCTAGGGATACTCGAACATGTTAAGATCGTTTGTAGATAATCTAAGTCAATGATTGGCGAGCAGGTTTAGCTTACACATTTTTGAAAAACCGAAGACGGCGGACGAAAACGGGGACAAGCACAACATTTTGAGACTTTTTAGGTTTGTCCCCTTTTTCGTCCTGCCGTCTCAGGTTTTTTTCAAAACTGGGTTGGTTTTTGTGTTTGTTTCTGTGTTTAATATATTTTATTTATGAGAAGTAAAGCTCACGTGTTAATTTTAATACTTTCGCATATATTCGTCTGCATTTTTATTTTTGGGTTGATGCCGAAGGAATTGACACGCTTTTGCGCGATTGTTCGACTCTGCTACGCTCGTTCTGACCAGGTCATAAATGTAAGTTTGTTAACACAGTTTTGCTTACACTGCGCACCTTACAAAACCCAACTAACTGATGCTTTGTTTGTGTGTTTTTCAAGAAACCCAAACTGTTTCGAGACGAAATGGTCGAATGTATCACAAAGTTGTTCGTTGGCTTCGAGATTTTGCACCCTGTGAGTACGTTATAACGTTTCATTTCTCTTATAAAATATATAACGTTGCTTTCTGAATCATAATTAATTTCAAGTCGTTCAAACATCAGCAATACAAGAACAACTGATGCAAAGGGGTTAGAATTTTGTCCACTAGAGTTTATACATTAGGGGCCCAAATATTTTTATCTAGACCAGGGGACAGTGTCATATCCAGGCAGAGAGTCAACCTAGGTGACCACAGGTTTTATTGAGGGACGCCAACAGGCAGCCACCGACTCCAAACACACGAGAGGTACAAAAAGTGGAGAGCCTCGCCTACACGTGACTCTACTACATACAATTCTGTCAAGCAAGTGCAGACACTCAAAAACACAGAGCTGAGTCAATGCGCGAGGGCGATCAACTCGAGGCGTAAACCACACGTCACATATAAGATATCCGATAACACTCCTTCCTCTACTAATATCAAACCTCTAATATTGCCTACGATCAGGAGGGCGGCTTTTTCCTTGTTCTGCTCTTGGAGGCAGCCGCTGGTCCAGTGTCAGCGGGCATTCGGTTGGGCTCGTGTGCAGACCAACCAGCACTGGGGTCAGTACCAGTTGGAGTGTTGACCAAATATGAGGCATGGGGAATGCGAATTTCTGGACTGCCTTGAGGGGGACGGCGAAGGCTCTAGGCAGGACCGACGCAAATGATCAGCGTGCACATACCGCACTCTGTTTCCCACAAACACCAAATAAGTGGACGCTGACTTCGCCTGGGTCACTTTGCCAAGCAAAGATTTCACCACATCACCACTCACAAAGCACACAAGAACGCTGTCGTCCTCAACGAAAATCCTCGGCACAGATCTGTGCTTGTCGGGAAAAATGTTCACTCTCTTTTTATTGTGACACATTACCCTTGTCATGTTTGGCCGTAGCAACAACAAACGTGTCCGCAATTTATTTCGTAAGAATAATTCTGCAGGTGTTTTTGCGGAAATATTTGTGGCGTTGTTCGGTACGAAAATACAAAGTTGTCAATCGGAAGCTGCAGTGATCTTGCACTGCCTTTTTCTTTGTCCTCAACCAATTGCTTGAACAGTGCCTCTTTGGTTGTTTGGGCCGCACGTTCGGCTGCTTCGTTTGATTGCGAATTCTAAGCAGGCGTAAGCGAGTGCTTGACCCCGTGTGCTTTTAGAAAATCCTCAAAACCTGAGGCTCGGAACTGCAGACCGTTATCAGTCGCTACTTTCAACTATATCTATCGAACAAAGAACGAACCGTTTTAATAACTTTGTCTGCTATTGTCGAGCACATTATTTTGATTTCCAACCATTCTGAGTATGCATCAATCACTACAGAGAACATCTTTCCTTCTTTCTTCGCGAAAATCTAGGCGCATTCTTTTCTCGGGATTTTAATAAAACTTCCAAGGTGACAAGGGTGCGTTCTGGGCAGGGGGGAAGATGCTTTGACATATTTAACACTATCGCACGGTTCATTCCAGTGTTTAGTTTCCACCCGACCACCAGACCATGAAAAGTGCCACAGCTTTCATTTTCGTTATGCCGGGATGCTGCTCATGCAACAAGCCCAAGACATCATGCAGACGTTTGTGAATGACAATCCTGTTTGTACAGACAATACAGCGATCATCCACAGAGAGCTCAACACGAAGTGTCCAAAATGTCTGCCATTCCTCCGATGCATTTTTTCGGTCAGCCACTCTCAGATTATATTTCTAACAACTCTAAACTGCTCATGACTGACTGTTTCATGCTCAGTGTCTTTAGCTGTGATCGAAAGATCACTGACTAGGGAAAAATTAAAAACGAAAACGATGTCTTCCGTCTGTTTCTCCGTGTCCACCAGCAGAAGGCGAAACAACGCATCAGCGTGACCGATAGCTGTCCCTGGCTTGCGCTTCACATTGTAGCGATAATTTGCTAAAAATGTCAGCCCTAGACTCCGGAAGGTGACGAACGCTTTCTCACCGATCGCCGTCGAGAAGACATGGGGTTTCTTGTCTGCTGCAATGTCGTTGGCAGAGGCGAACAGCTCGTAACGTTCGAGTTACACGTCGAAGTTTCCGCTTCCGGGTGTAACTCTGGGATCTTTTGAGGGTTGCGGTCATCTTCCGTTTTTGGTGCTTTCTTCGAACATCCTCGTCCCCAAATGTCATATCCACGCAGAGAACCAATTCAGGTGACCACACTCTTTAATGAGGAACACCGACAGGCAGCCACTTACTTCCAACACACAAGAGGTAGAAAAACTGGAGAGCCTCGTCAACACGTGACCCTAGTGTATACAACACTGTTGAGCTTGCGCAGACACTCACGGACGTAGACATGAGTCGAGCCGTAAACAACACGTCACTTATAAGTAGGGTTCGGAGTTTTCGGTTTAAACCGATAAAAAACGATAAAAGAATGCCGAATGCATTTTCAGAAATTCGGTTTTAACCGAAAAAGGTCAGTTTAGGTTCGGCATTTCCGATTTAAACCGATAAAAGTACGTCAAATTCATTTTCTAAAATTCAGTTTTAGCCGGAAAAGGTCACTTTAACCATCCAGTCGTACCGCAGAGCCGTAGCGAAAAAGTAGAACGACAGTGTCTATCGAAACGTGTCCAAATGTATGGGATACACGGATGCCATCTCGACGTTTTGGTTTAAAGTGCGCATCATCGATCGGAACGTGAAGTCCGAAATGCCCCATGACTTCGCCATGCACGAGCGTGTTTTCAAACTTGTTGTAAGGAAGACTGACTTGATGCAAGCTCTGCATGTTGTGTTGTGCTTCAAAACGTCGCACCGTGTCTCTTTTGGCGGTGACAATTGGTTGATTGGCCGATTTTGGCTCAGGCAACGCTTCATCTCCTCAGCCTGCAGTGTCCAGTGTTAGTGTCGAGAGGACATTCTCGAAGCTCAGGGTCATATTAACAGGAAAGAAAGAGTGCGGATCAACGAGGAGAACCTGGGAAAGTACATGTGTGTGTATTATAATAAGATCACGTAATCCTGGTATACAGAAGGTGAAGTTCCATGATTTTTGGGCATAGGCTTCATATCTGACTTGTTTGTACCTCTGTGTTTGTTTTCTTATTTTTTCTTTACAGTTTGCTAAATAATGTATCGCCGTTTTTTTTTTTCAATGTGTTTGTGCCGTTATTCTTTGAGTGATCACAAATATCAGAGCTACAAGGATCATTTGATCCGGTGTCCGTTGGTGTTAATTTCGCTATATTCACCGAAAAAAGCCGGTAAACTTTTATGGGCATAAATATACGCCGAAAAAAAAAAACCGAAAACTGAATTTGAAAATAAACACCAAAAAAAGTGCGCCGAATTTTGAAAAAAATAGAAACCGGAAAACGCGGAACCCTACTTATAAGACATCCAATAAAACATTCGGTAACCTTTTGCTGCATGAGGCCAAATTGCCTCAAAGTGCAGACGCAGCGGGCCTGACGAAGAAATGCTGATGTAGTGAAGAATCTGTTTATAAAAGTGAAAGGTAGGAAAATAAATACGGTCCCATTTTTAAAGTGACATGCAAAGATATTTACTTGATTCAGGCGCAGGTAACGCTAGATTGGTTCAGGCCCCTCTGAGTAAGATTTTGGGTGTTCAGTATTGATGAGAACATTCACATTGAACACTTATCTGATATCCGGAAAAAAATCGGAGGTGCTCATTTGTCATTCGCAAGACCTTCATTTCCCTTCACTGTCTTATTCTTAAAAAAGTAAGTTAACAAATATGTACGTGATGTACCAAACACTTCGATGAAGACCACTCCGAGATCTGTTTTAAGGTTTGAAAGCTTTAATTAAGAGAACTCAGCAAAAAACTTAACTAAGCCGTTCGCTGCCAAATTTACTCTTCAAGCTATATTTTTATTGGGAACCAGCTGATCAGCAAACTCTATCTGACAAGTCTGTAGGCGTTGTTTACAGTGAATACGTCTGATTATACAGGGTCTGCAACCAAACGTACACCTTGACCTGGAGTGTGTTGACGGGGAAGGTGGGGAAGAGGGCGCGAACTGTTTTGGTGGCGTGCCCGGGGCCGTAGATTGCCTCGCGGGCCGGCTGCAACCGCGGTTTGCCGACCCATGATCGAGACCAATGGATCTCAACCATGAATGTTTCGCGGACCCCTTGTAGATCAGTGGAGATGATGGAGAACCCCATTCGTGGTGAGGGAAAGGAAAACGTATAGGTTAATTGAGATATGATTAATAGATTAATATAACTAAGGTCCGTGTAAAGTAGGCTTCTGTTTTTAACAGATACGCGAAAACAACTAACTCGAAACACTGGAATTATTCTTTCTCTAATCTAGAAAAAGGACACCTTCTCTCGCGCAGGTTTGACTGATGAGCAGAGTGTCTAGATCGGAACCGAACCGAACCGAAGACCGGGACTGAACGGTTGTCTTTAGACGAACCGGAACGGAACCGAACCGAAATCTTCACCGCCGTCTTGGAACTGAACCGGAACTGAACCGGAAAAAATATAACGGTAACCGGTTCAAAACGGTTCACGGTATTTTTTTCACAAAATGCATGTTTGAAAAATAAAAATTGCCAGCTCTATTTTTATGTAGTGATCAAATTGCCATATACCGAAATGCAATGTTTAAAAAAATGTGGTTTTTTCGCAGTGCTTTTGTACTGGCACTATGATAAATCATGTGTCACGTCGTCACGCGACATCATTGTGCTCAAGACTTGCTGTCAGGTAGTGTTACGTTACGGGGCCCCGCGGCATACTCACGTGACTCTCTGCGTCAGAGTCGATTTAAATAAACCGATCTCATTACCCAGTTTGGCTACGCTACCATTACCGTGATGCATCGAGGGAACAGTAGTCTTTGTGCACGAGCGACTACCTCTCAGGAGCTCTGCGCGTGCAGAACACGAGGTGTCACGAGCTTTCTCGGGCGTTGTCGCATGCAACCTCCGAGCTAAAGCTATGGCGGCTTTACGCTGTGCCAAACGCTTGGTGAGATCGGTATATTGAGAACGTCACAAGATTTATTAGCATTGTTAACACCCTGACGTCACATGACATCACGACTTCCAACCGCGAGTCACGCGACACCGTGGGGTACTGGATTGTAATGAGCGCGAGTCGAGTACTCAGGTTCATGACAACCAGCATCGCCAAAACATTGGGGTAATGGCTCGTGTTCAATCAAAGGTGAGGATAGCCGAACTCTAACAATGTCTAAAGCTGAAATTGTGTTTTATTCTTTGCCAATCCTTGCGCATGACTATGATGAACTCTGACGGTATATAGTTCGCGTCAGATCACCTGGCCACTTGTCCTAGTGAGTTGAGGCAGGGAATGCTGTTTCTTTCTTTTATTTTTCCTTTGTCTGCCATTGAGCGGAGAGGAAGACTAATGGATGTTTTTTTTAAAGCTCTCAACGTCAGGGATCAGCTCTCAGCGGTATTTACTGAAAGTTGAAAAATCGTTGCACTACTCATTGTACATGTACATACACATACGCCACTGAGGCACCCAATCATGTTTTCGTTGATGCTGAACTGTCTCAGAAAGTTGTCCCCAAGAATATAAACATTGAAATAGCTAAATGTGACTTATTAATCCAACAATAAATAGAACAAATGTACGAAAGCAATACATGAAAATAATTACCTAGAGGTCTCAGAGGGTCTGCCGAACGTGGACAGCCACTTTAATACTCGCAGGAGTCTCGTTCTGAAGTTATTCCCCAAGCTTTCACTACCCCCGTATTTGTTATAACCTCACAGTTTTTGGGTTAAAAATTAAAAAAAGAGAAGCAGTATTGCTGTTCACAATTGAAACGGATATAATTGTCGAATTAACAACCATAAACGGAGGAGGGAGTATTTCAGGAGTGAATGTATTATCTAAAAAAACATCGATACGAGAAAACAAAAAAAGAGACCGGTGGTTGGGGGGCGGGGGGGGGAAGAGTATAGTTTTAAAACCAACTGTGTTCTAAAGATTCCTCTGCTCCGGATCTTCGGCAGAGATCAGAAAGCGTGGTCCCGCTAACTATTTGGTTTGCAAAAACACTTTTGCCAGAAAGCGCGTTATCGTTGTGCTAGACGCTCGCGCCGCTGATCTTCACCACGCTGCACCAACCGAGAATAATTAGTGCCTCTCAAATACATGGCTTGCACTGAGCGCGAACCTTCTGCAGCGTGCATTTTTCACCACCAGATTTGATTTTTTGCAGCAAGAACAAAGTCGGAATGACCTCTAGCATATAGTGCGGTGATGTCACGTGCAAACCATGTTAAACAGTTACCTTTTCTGGTAAAACGCGATCTTCTCATCACTAACAAAAAGTGTATGTCAAAATTGTAAATTTTTGCAGTATATATAACAGTCTCGTGGTGGTCTGCGGCAGCCTAATAATATGTTGGAGCCTGTATGACCGACAAAGCACAGTTGTAAAGTCAGGGCCCCGAACACGTGCACGTAAAACCAAATATAACATTAGCCTCTCGAGACAGTATGTTGTGAAGGTCCAAGCCCGTACAAGCCAATGTCCAAACTGTGATTTGGATTAGAAATATATTGTTT